>JABUQX010027719.1:10000-43375 GCA_015478945.1 Trachelipus rathkii | reverse complement strand
GAGAGAAGGTGGTAATCTAAATATATAATAATTTCCAATTGTATATGGATGATAGCCATATATGACCTAAAATTAGTTTTAATTAAAATATATTAAATATATATATATATATATATATATATACTATATATATATATTATAATATTTATTATATTTATATATATATTATTATTTAATGTATCTATATATATAATATATATATTATATATATATATATTATCTATAAACTATAATTAATCTATAAATTATACATCAGTACTATATTAATAATTATATAATAAATTATGTCTTTCTTTATTTATCTCTTTAATTTAACTTTCTGCATTTCTAATTATATTTTATTACTGATATTATATATTAATACTATTACTATGATTTTATTCTTCTATCTCAGTTATTTCTAACTTCATATTTCTTTATAATTTATTCTAATCTCATTATAATTTATTACATTATACTTGATTCTTTTTTTCTACTACATAACATATTATATTTTATGTCTTATTTTGGTTGCTAAGTTTATATTATATATATCATTATTCACGTAACTGTTATAGTCATATTTATGTAGTATATTAAGCGTCTATTATTAGTTATCACAATTTTATTTATTTTTTATTTATTTATATATTTTTTTTATTTTTTATTTATTATTATTATTTTCTATACTATACGTTTTACTTACTTAGCTACTTACATATCATTTATGAGTACCATACTGGATCACACACTACATATGATTAAATATTAATATACTATTTATTAGTATATACTTATTGGTATAGTTATTTATGAGACTAGATATGGCTCGTGATATAGTTTGTATCAGTTATATACTAATACTCACTTCCTACATAATATATATATTTATATATATAATCTATATATATATTATTAATTAAACAATATCATAGTTCAATTACAAAAATCTTTATACTTATTATATATATATTACAATTCTATATTTATATATATATCTATCTATATGATATGTATATACAGTATATTTATATTATATTATATATATTCTTAATATTATTAATTATTAATATATTATATCTATATATATACTATCTATAAGTAAATATACTATCTATATATTCTTATCTATAGTATATTATATAATATATATATATATATATTATATTATTTATACTATATATATATATTATATTATTTATATATATTAGTTCTATCTATATATATTTATTCTACTGATATATTATCTGAGGTTGTAGATAAAAAGATAAGTGATGATTCATCAATTTGTACAGAAAGCATAACTGAAAGCTATAGTAGTATTTAGCCGACGTTATTCGTGAACGTATCCATCTGCTGTGGATGGAGTTTTGTATCATTATTTATTCTCTATTGTTGTAGATTTTAATTTTTTTTTAATTTTTTCTAATTATATTGAATTATTAAATATATATGGAATCTTACTCATATAGCGTTGCTCTTTTCACTAGGGTTGTAAAGGTGATAGATCGTCACAGAATATTCGAATTTTTACATTTTTAAATATTATTGAGTATATATAACTTAATCAGTTTATATCTTTTTTTTTTAGTTTTGTTAAATCTTTAAAACGAATATCACGCTAAGGTTGATCTGGTGCATGTGGTGGTGGAGGCTGAGGATGAAGTAGAAGGTTCTTTTCGAGACGTTCTGCTAACACGTGAGGCATGTGTCTTGGTGTTCTTGGGTATTTATTGCACACCCTCACACGGCGGTGTTCTAGGATACCACCACGCTCTTTGGTATTTAGTGGTGTTGCGGGGGTTTCTCTGGTATGCTTATAGATGAGGTATGGCAGAGACGTACTACTATATACATCTTCTAGTGATCTACCTCGTCCGGCCTCGAACCCTCAAAACCATTTTATTTTTTTTATTCTTATATATTTTTTATTTAATTAAATTTTTTTTCACTTTGTTATACGCTTTTACAAATCAGTATTAATTCATATATTAGGCTAAATTACTTTTCTTTCCACACAAATATATTTCGTAGATATTATTATTTCTAAAAATATATAAAATTTTTTGTTTATTTTGTTTTTTTAATATTATTTGTATAAGCTTTATGGGATGTAACGTTGTCCTCTTTATAGATGAATGTTATACTGAGTATATTAGTATTTGTACGATTTGTAATTCGTTTTTTATTTACAAGTTATGTTTTCAAAGGTCTAATAGTTGATTCTCTATGCTATAGATACTCATATATATGTCATTATTTTTGATTTCTATGTTCATTTTTTTTTTCTTATTAGCTATAAGGAATAATTCCATATGATTTAAATAGGTAAGTACTGATAAAGATGTATCAGGGATGTCTTCACGAGATCAGAGAGCGAAAGAACGAGTGCGTAGGTTGGAGATCTTCATATGTATCATGCCGTAGATGGATGACTGTGGCTTAAAATATATTCAAAAAGTAAAAATAAATATAACATAAAATTTAACATGATACAATATAAATTAGCTTTTGTTATTTACTTTTCTTGCGATCTTTTTTTATTGGAGTTTTGATCACACGTCACATTGCTGGGCTGCACGAGCAGATATCGCCGAGCAGTGATTCTGCTGATTTGGTTCGATTATTATTGTTACATACATTGTATTTCACACTTTTTAAGGTAAGTTATTGCTATATAAATATATATATATATATATATATATTATATATATATATATATATATATACTTTATATATAGTATTATATATAATATATACATATAGGGGTACTATTATTGGAATTTGGTGGAGACAATAGCATGCATTGTCATTAGCAGGTATGCAGTGTAAGAGGCTAATTGCCGGTGCTCAATGGCATATCTTTTTCAAATCCCTGGTGGCTCCATAAGCTTTTATAGCTTATGCATTGTTTTAAAATCCTTGCTGGCTCTGTCTTTTTCCAGAAAGAGACGCAACAAAGAGTTGGCATTGGCGGGAATGTGCGAAGATGGACACGGCCAGGTTTACCTCGAGATCATTTTTGACAGGCTCACGCGATGAGGCGGTACATTCGCGACTCCACACAGGTCTAGTTAGATTAGGATCGTGGCATTATCTTATTGTTAGTTTTTATATGTGTGTTTATCATTATTCGCTACGTTGTTTGTACATAGAATTACCTCATTTCTTATTGTACCTCACCTTGACTTTTGCCATATTCACTATTGCAAATAAAGCATTACGAGGAAAGTTATCTTAATTAACCCCCATTATGAATGCAAGTTCATTAATCATTTTGATAGTTGAAGTGATTTCAACCTAGACATGCATTGGTGCACCAGAGTGATTAGGATCTGCCGCCCTTCTAAAGTGACGCCTAAACCCTTATTAGAGTCGATAGTGCCTAATTGCGAAATTTCAATTACGAAAAAAAAAAACATTCCGGTACTTTCTCGTTAGTTCAGTGCTTTGGTCTAATTTGGTAAAATTAAATAAATTTATGTTGAGTCAATTATAACGTGAGTAAAAATATATTTTTCTATTTCATTAAAATATAGAAAAGAAAGTCGTATTATAACTTGGGTTAGTAACACAAAAACCGTTGCTACTTCAAAGTTTAGAGTTCAAATCAAGCTCTTGATATTAGGCTTAAACCAACAACGCCTAAGAGTGATCAAGTCGACGCAAACCAGTCGAAGCCACAGGCTATAGAAATGGTGGTCAACAAAAGAAATCAGGATTAACTAAGGCGAAACCGGCCTTTAAAAGGGAAAGAGATTCAAACCCCAACTCCTAAGCTTCTTGAGAACGGGGGCCTATCTGTCTCCCCATTGGGAGGATATAGAGCACCAAAGCTCCTAACAAATATAGTACTCATATACTCAACTACATAGCTCACGAAAGAAAATTTGTGTGTCTTATCATAAATCTCCTAGCTTTCCGCGAAATTTAGTGAACGTTCAAATTTGCTATGTGAAAGCTTTATAACTCTTTAGTTATAAAATAGTGACATAAGATATAATTAAGATATATTAAAGCGTCAATAAGCTCCTTATCAGTTATTAGCCCACTATCAAAATGCTACTCGTATTAATATCAAAATAACCCTTAAAGAATTGTGAACAAAAGTTAATAGACTTATGTGAGTAGATGCAAAGAACAAATATTCATAAGTTGTATGACTAAAAGTATTATCTACTAAATAGTTAGTAAAGAAAGGCATGGGTAGTCGGTAAGATAGTTCTCTGTATCATTACAGTTACATCGCAGGTAAAGTGAGACCTGGAGTGAGAAAATGGCTAATAAGTATTAAATGAGATAAGTGTAGAAGTGATTTGGGATGAGATATTTTTCACTAAGATGAGTAGGTAAAAAACAAGCTTTAGAACATTAGTGCTGCGAATTTAAGCCATCGTTGATACTGAATGGTTCGTACAAGATTCTCGTGGGTAAGGTATATCACAGCCTCCGAGATTAACTGGCGCGCTTTGGGATCGCAGGCTCAGGTAATTAGCACTTTACGGAAAAACAATGAAAGCCTCTGGGACAAGACGAGACGTCGCCAAACGTACTTGGGAAATTTAGACACTTAATGATGCTGTACGCATAGTAGAGTAAACAATATCTCGAAGATAGGATGTATCTTATATGCGAGCACTCGAAAACTGTCCCTCGTATGAAGATGAACACAAGTAAGGAGGTACAATCATAAGTATGGCGAACGATTAGTGCAATGGGTTATGTGAGGCTAGACGCTACTTTTGGGAAGGTACAAGATAAATGGATTATCTTAGACGTGTAGAGTTCAGTAGTACGGACTCGGTGTAGAGTTCAGTAGTACGGACTCGAACGACGGAGAATCCGGTGAGACATTTCATTAAAGAATGGATTGAGCTATTATTGGTTTTAGAGATCATTATGGTGAGTAGAACGGTTCCAGTCATTAGATTATACCAGCGAAAATGGCCGGGTGGCGACATATTTTCACAATGGCGGAGACGTATCGGTGGAAACGTAGAGTTGACGGGAAAGTATCCCTGCACTTTGAGTTAAATACGTCGTCCCGTATTGAAACACATATTGAAACAGACGTATTGAAACACAATGAATTTGTGGTGAAAATTTTATATATTAACGTTATAATGTTATTTATGTTATGCTAGATAAGATGAGTTGTAGGTAAAGTACTATGTTTTGATAAGTTAATGTGTAGTATTAATACGACATAATTTAATAAAAGGGGCGTCTAGATTAAGTTTTGGCCGTTCTCTCATGTCCATTTGTCTCTCTCCGAGTAGCCTTAAAACGTCATTTCGAATCGGAATGCTTGGTTGCGGCTGTAGGAGCGGTACAATATATGTATGTGTATATATATATAAATTATATATATACTATGATATAATTCGGTATATAAACATATGATCAAGTTATAAATATTCAGCACATATCATTACTTATGGTTACATATTACTATTATTATTTAAGTAAGAGTACGTGAACATCATTTTTAATTGCAGATAGCAGTTCCATACACTTAAAAGTAATATTGTAAATATATGTTTGTATATATAATCTTTATCCGAATAATTTAAAACAGGGTTTTATTTTTATAGATTTCAATTATCTATCGATATGCGGTTCCATTTTTACGTTTGATTTATATCGGTATGATGTATTCAAGTGTTTCATTTTCACTGATTTCTTATAGCTAAAAATTTCAGATCTTCGTAAAATTCCGCGGTTGTTTGAAATATAACGGTACATACATCATTGCAACGTGCTTCTGATATGATTAAGTAAAAAAAAATTTAGTTACCTAATTAATTTAACTGAAAGTTACATAATTTAGTAATAAATTCAACGAAAAATTCATCAAAATGTATCAAACAGACATTTCTTTAAAGATGACTTACTGTAAATTTGGCATATCGGCGGCGGGCAGAAACTTTTGAATGACTGTCCGCTATCCCAGCTGAGGAGTTTGAAAATGGCGGATGAGTTTAGAAAAGGTTACCGTAATTTAGCTAGGCTGTATAAAGAATAAGTAATTTTCAAAAAAAAAAAAAAAAAAAAAAAAAAGAGGAGAGAGAGATATGTCTGGAGGAAAGGTTTGAGGACAGTCTGATTATGAAATGTTTAAGTCAATTTTTCGAAGATTTCAAAAATCTTCTTTTTTTTTGCTCCAAAGTAGAAAGATTAAATATTTTGAGACAAAAATTTAATTACCATCAAAAATAACTAGTCTGTTGAATGATTATGATCTATTAAGATTGAGTTTTGGGATCAATGTATTTGCGCTGATAATTAACTGATGATTTAAATTTTTAAACGATTTTCAAAATTTGAAAAGTTGGAGGAATGAGCCATAGTCTGAACCTAGAACGATGAGAAATGGGAATTGAATGGGTTCCTGAAAATTTCTAAAAGTATATTGATTATAGAGAGGAATAAACCTTTTTAATATATTTCGTAATAAATTGACGATAAAAGATTCTATAATTTTAGAGATGTATTTTTATATTTTTCATGTATCGATGATTACACATTCTATAAGAAGCTTTTTTAAGGGTGGGGGGTTTTTTAAAAAGGGCATACCAGAAAAACAAGCTTTCTAAACCGAGGAAACCTTTGCCCCCCCCCCTTTTTATCTAAATATCATTATAATGTAGAGTCATTAGCCCCTCCCCTTATGTTGAATATTGAGAGACTATTTTCTTTTCTTTTTCAATATCTTTCTCTCAGTGCCAAAAATCTTTGCTGTTATCGTATAAGGTGAATAGGAAATTTAAAAGGTAAAATAATTACAAAAAGTAAAGATTGCACTACGGAAGGCAAAACTCTCTCTATTTACAAGGAAAATCGTTCCTTTAAACAAACAAAAACAACGCTTTATCTCACATCAACAGAACTGTGATTGGATCCTCCTTTCGGCACTGAGCGATTCAGAGAAGTTCCAAACGATTTCGAGAATGAGAACAATTCTCCTCGATGTCACAGCAAGCGCCATCTTCGCCACAAAACACAACAGTTTAGACTCCACTATACATTTGGTTAATCCGAAATGACCTCAATGAATAAAAAAGAACAAAATAGAATTGATAATAAGAACATAACAGATGCAGAAATGGAATATATAATTTTGATCAACATTCAAGGGAGATTCGCAGGTGTGAAATGAGTGGATCTTAACTGCCTTTGAAAACGCAAGGTTAATAAGAAATAGTATATAACCCTCTTACGCAGGTTCCATTGCAAATCAAGACGGTGAGGCTTAGTTTCCCTCTGAGAATGTGACCTGAAAGGTGAGTGAGGAAGCAAGTAGCGATAGAACGAAAAGAAAAAAAAGTTGGAAATGTGAACAAAATAAGAGAGAACAGGTATCTCGTCGAGATTAGCAAGTAATTAAGTGTGCTATCAGCTCTTATTTTTATGAGGTTTTTTCTTTCTCTCTTTATTGAGTTGTTTCACAATACTTTACATTCTTTCTTATATATTGAACTCTAATGCGAAGGTTGGGTGTGAGATAGGATAGTCGGTGAAACAGAAATCAAGTGAGTCACAGCTTGATTTACGAGGCGACAATCCTTTTCAAGCGGATTCACCCAAGTCTAAGCCGATTTAGGGAATCCCTGTGAGACATAGCCGCCTTGTCCATTGACAGGTATGGGCAGTGTAAGAGCTAATTATAGCCGTCATCATGCCTATATTTCAAATACCTGGTGGAAGCTCCAATAAATTTTATACAAAACTTATGCATTGTATTTAAACCCCTCCCATTGTCTGGCTATATCTTTCTTCCCAGACGGTGAAGATGTACTCAAATAATAATAAATAAGGTTGTGAATATATTTAGTGGCGGGAAGTGCCCAAGTGGGGATACCTGTACGTGATTATCGTCGAGATCAGTATCTTTTGACAAGCCTTGGATGAGGTGCGGTTATCATTAGCGCTCCTACAATCATTCTTTAAGATTAGGATTCGTACTTTCTGAATTTGTTAAGTTTTATTATGTGGTGTTATCATATATTGCTCAACGTTGATTTTGGTGTAATGATATAGAAACGTTATATATATATATATTTACCTTTAACATTAATTGTTATCTCACTCATCTTTAATCATTGTACATTCGATAAAAATAGGTTGATATAAGAAGTTGGTTATTTAACATCTTAGCATAATATAATCCAATGTTGCGCTGTTGCTATTTATCATGATATAGAATAGAAAATATTAAATGAAAACACTCTCCACCAGACTCTTTCTCGTGTAAAATTTCATTTACTAAGGAAATCTCTCTCTTGAGCCCAGAATTCAGGAAAGCTTTCTGACGGTATGACTAACGCCTTTCTAGAGTGTAATTGAGAATAATAAGAATAGAGCTCCATTTTTAAGATCAAATACACAGGATCTCATACCACTAGAGAGTTCTTGTTTCGCGTAACATCCAAGGTATGATCGCTATTTAATAATATATCTCATTCGTATATATCATTAATATATATTCGAACTATCCTCTATAATCTATATCTATCATTTATACTTATTGATCAGGCTATACTTATCACTATTATCTTATACAAGTGCCGTTTCTACAGGTATCGGTGGGGTGCTCTGACGCTCAATGCCACTCCCTGGTGAGTGCATATATCTGTATGTGCTGTGTTCGCATATACATTCTTAGCCCGCACTACTCGAAGTTTATTCCGACTAAAGTTTAGCTTTTATTTCTTATCCCTGTACTTTTTCTAATGTTTAATTATTATTTTTATTCTCTCATTTTCTTTATTAATATATTCTTATTCGGGTGACCTCGAGCCGTAACGGAGGGCGCGGGGGGCCGCCGTCCCGTCCGTCTCCGTGACGGCGAGACGCCATAGCGGTCACACTACTACCACATACTATTGGTTCTCGTATACTCGAGAGCTTTCTTACATGCAGGTGCAACTTACGTATCAGTCCCCTCACTCGTTTGGCCTCTTCGTGTCGTTCGCTACTAGCCTCTTCTCTATATTTACATCATATTGCTCGACTAGTCGGAGTGAGGCGATCCGAGCACAGCCTAGGCTTCTGTGTATGTCTTGCTATTGAGGCGTGTTCTCTCTGCTTCTGCTACAAATGTATCCTTCTCAGTTTTCAAGAGTACGGCGTCTAAGTTCTATCTCTTTCTAATAAACTCTTTTACATTCTACTCAATGAGTCTCAGTTTGACTGTGGAGACCTCAAATGACTAATATTTTGGCTCTGTAACTCTTACCTATAATTACTTAATCTCTGTCCCGCGTAACCGTTTGTCACAATACAGACACAATCAATCAAAGATCTATATCTATATATTACTATATATATCGTCTTACCTATCGTATACTCTTTCTATTGTATTAACTCTTTATATAATCTCTCCTGCTGCTCTACTTTTGCTTATATCTCGTGAAACTGTTATTAATGGTTTTCACCTCGGGTGTACGTTTTGGACTTTGTTATTTTATTGGTTTTTTTTTTCTATATTATTTACGTAATCTATATGCTCCTACAGTCCTTTTAAGGGGTGACGGACCATTACATTACCCACATATCACTCGGTTATAACTCCAGTTCGTTTTTATAAGGACTTACCCGTCCAAGTTTTAAACTTTTTTTTATTTTTTTTTTTTCCCCTCGGGATCAAATAGGTCACGCACGGCGACGGCTATCCGGGGTCTCGTCGCCTTACCGGGGGACCGCTATAGGGTCGGACTATCTTCCCCCTAGTAGCCGGGGCGGGTATCTCCGGCGCTCAGCTTATCTTTTGAGGTATTTATATATATTGGTGATCGTGAGGTGAGGAGTTATCCCTCACGCCCTACCCTACGGGGTCTGGACACTCGTCACCCCTCTGTCCCTCATCGGCTCGAGCCCAGCGTACTACCTCCCTTATTTTATTGTTTTTTTTTTTATTTTTTATTCTTTTTTTTTTTTATTTACTATATTTTAATTTTTTTTTACCTGTTTTTGATCCTCTGCTATTCCCTACGCTATAGCTTTACCCTACAATAATGGCAAGTTTATACTAAAGGTTTTTTCTGTAAGTGTTGTAACTTTCGAGATATTTCATTCTTTCCTTCTGCACCAATTTTTTTATTTTGTTTTTTTTATTATTTTTATGTTATTTTTCTGTTTTCACATCATATCTATAAATAGTATTATTAAATATATACTGTATATATTACCATATTGTCTTTATAAGTTGTTTCTGTCAAGTGTCGTTACTTTTCGCGCTATTTAAATTTTTATCAACATTTTATATTGATAATTACAGTGTGATTTTTTCATCCTTATCTTATCAAATATTTCGTGAACCATATTATTTTGCCTCCAACGTTAACCTCACCTATCACCTTGAGTGAGACTAAGTTCCTTGTTCGTATCTACGTTTATCATCGCTATTATGTTATACCCCCCACCCGACACATCCGCCTGAGGCGTTCCCAACATCAGATTATCATTGAGATTGAACCAGCAAACTTGTAGCAAATTATTATTTCCTTGATTTCAAAGTAAAGTCGTTCCAGTAAATTTCCAGATGTATATGTCGGGTTTTTTTCCTATAAATTTCAAATTTATTATTATCCAAAATTTCACGCAAAACATTAAATTTAATTTCAAAATGACCTGACTATGTCTCCTACATTAATTTAAACCAGTTTGTTTGCTGTTTCTTTATTTCAGTTTTTTTGGCATCTACATTCTGAGCCCTTCCCATATGACGTGCTAAAAAGTTGCTGCTTAGTGATAAAGTGCAATGGTCTATGATGGTCATGATATATACTGCACGTAAAAACAATAATGAGCAGTACGCATCGAGTAGTCGTGTTCAACTGATACATATTTAGTAAGACATCTAAGTCATTGTTCACTGATCCACTGAAGCATATTAGTCAAGACCTTTATGTCTCATCGTGATGCACTGATACATATTTAGTAAGACCTAGTCATGTTCACTGATACATATTTAGTAAGACCTAGTCATGTTCCACTGATACATATTTAGTAAGGGGTGGAATGTAACCATATTGTCATTTCTGGGCACCTGAATACATATTTCTTCAGGGGAAGCAGCCTAGCAATGTTCCTTTTTGGCTTTACATGTATACTCAACCTGAATGGGCTATTATCATTAGTATAGCGGAGTATAGGTTATGTTCACTCGGATCTCATCTGTAACTAGAGTGTCTCTATTACTAGTAGCAACCTCGTAGTCCATGTCTCATCATAGCTATTTTTACGCTAGACTCTAGCTCTATTGGTTCCGAGCCCAGTACTGACATCTTTGTAACGTAAGGTATTGTCCCGTAGGCATCAGTGTTTACCTCGCATCACTGTATGTATCATGAGTGATAGTGAAGATCGGTAATTTTCTAAGTTCAATTGAGGGGCTTTGATACATGATTTATTAGGCATTGCCTATAGTCCCATCATTGCAATGATTTTTTCTCGCACATGTTTCTTTTAGTTTATTGATCTCTCTATAAGTCTTGTAATCTTCTATTATCTCTTCTATTTGTTCAGATCCGTAAACGCTCATGCGTTCTCTGATAGCATAATTTCCTTAGAGAGAATCTAGTTCTGCACGATTCATGTTCATCGCGTGATCCCTACATCCACCTGATACATATTATGTTGAGACTCCTATTTGTCTACTGATCATATTCTTCTTATTTCTCATTTTCTCAACCTTTATATCTTTATTTATTTCTCTTTTCTCATTCTTGGTCCTCTCTCTACTTTATCTTGAGAAGAAGTCTTTACTTTATCATTCTCTTTATATCTTTCTTTCCGGCCGTCCCTCACTGTCTATCAGTCAGGTTAGCGTTCGTTTACCGGCCTCTGGGCATCAGTCGTTTTTTGGCCCATTTTCACCCTCAGGTGCGCCACGAGCCCCTCCCATGGGGCGATATTCTTCCCTTTTTCGGGGTCGCGCGCTGGCGACGCCGCCAGGGGGGGGCCTTTCCTCCCGGACGGGCTGGTCGCGGCCGGCCCCCCAGACCGAGCGGGGGTTATCGGAGCCCTCGCCCGGCGGGGGGCTTGTCCCCCCGTAGTCCCCTCATGCGGCGACTGCGCCCGCCCTCGGCATGGGCGGCCTACCCGCGGTGGGTATTCGTTAAGTGCTCATAACGCCACCACCTAAATCCCCCAAATGAGTACACTTTTGGGCTCTTTATTTCGCACTTCTATGTGCGTTCTGCTTTTCCAGGTCTCTCACACTATACACAACCATTCTTGGGTCGGCTTTGGATTCACTCTTACTTGACATATCTGCACCTCGCTTTTGTTCTTCGTCATTACTTTATTCATTAATTATCTATCTATATCTATCTCTCTATTATTATTTCTATCTCTATCTCTTATCTTTATCTCTTATCTTTAATCATATTTATTCTATTTAATATATATATACATTCTTATTATTTTTATATATTTCTACAGACTATCTATTATCTATTATATATTATAATTATGTATGTTTACCAAATATCGATTCCTGTTCGATATAGTACAGTATCGATATATTTCGATTAATCGAAACTCATCAAATATCGAATGCAACTCTAAAAAATTAGTGCTGCAAAATGTAATTATTTACTATATATTATATAGTATATATATATATAATATACGATTTATTATATATAGCTATATATATGGTATATTATAATATATATATATATATATTAGTCTGTATATATATATCGTAATATATATATAGATAGATTAATAGTATTATAATATATAATTATATTAACTTCTATATATATATATATATATATATTATATATCTATGTTTATGATACGTAATATATATATATATATATATAAGTGTATATTTAATATATTTATATTATAATATATACTATATATATATTATATAATATATATAATATACTATTAGTATTTGATTTACTTATATTTATATTATAATATATTAATAATAATATATATTAGTATATACTCGTATATATATTATAACATTAATAAAACTACTGTATGTTTGATTATCTAATCGTCGAGAATCGTTTTCAGATTACAACAATATTTTTTTTATTCGTATAACTTTATGGGTTGATATTAAAGTGACAACTTTTCATGAGGATTGACTCAATTAATGTATTATACTTAAGTATTTTACAGGCTAAGGACTACTATACTGTATTGTCAGTGGATGTACCCTGCATTTTTTTTTCACAAATATACAATTACACTTCACAGATTTACCATCACGTATAAAGTTGTTTAAACTATCTGCAATTTTGCGTTCATTTTCTTACTAGGATTTTTGTAGGCTAAGGTAGCGTATCCAGAGTTCATTTAAAAAGCTACGTCTTTAGACGTAAATAGGTATAATATTTTTCGTATCGTCTCTACTTCTCTTTGTTCGACCCATTTTACTAACCTTGATCCTTCCTGCTCGATCTTTTTTCTCTCTCTCTCTTTGAAAGTTTTAGATGGTTTAAGATATCATATTTATATATTATATATATGTATATATATATATATTATATAGTTTATATATATCTATACGGCATCTTAGATATATATATTATTATATAGGCTTATCATTTAAAAGGAGTTACATAAAGAGACATGAATATCGTGATATCGAAGATCGCAGGACTCTGCTCGTGACTCCCGTGCAGTTGACGTGTTAGCTAGCAATCAATAGAGTTTCTAGAGTTCATAAGTTGCTTTTTTATTTTATCATGTTAGTGCATGTTATTTTTTTTATAATTTTCTTTTATTTTTTTTAAGGGGTCGATGGACTGAGGGACGAAGGGGAGGAGAAGTCCCGTCGTCCCCGCTGGAGGCGAGGCACCCTGACTCTTTCATCTTTGCGATTTAATTTTGGGGTATTCTTTCGTTTAAAAAAAAAAAAAAAACTTATTGGCACCCTTAACGCAAATCTGCATGCAAATAATCTTAAAAAAATTCGATTACGTCGTTCGTTCGATATATAATCGTTTAACATCCTTTTTAAAGGGAAAGTTCCTATATATATATTATATTTATACTATATATATATATATTATATTATATATATAATATTATTATATTAATATAATATATATATTATTTATATATTTGATATATATATTAAGTATGTGTTAGCACGCCATTTATTAAAAACCTTTATTTAATTTTGTTCGTACTTATGCTGATTTGCGCGAGCAAAATTTTAGCATAAGTTCCAACATAAATTTATATAAACCCGCCATTTTGAGATACTCTTCAGTCAGTAAAAATTTATCAAGAAAAATGTCGATTACTTACAAGAAGAACAAGAATAATTCAAAGAAAAATTCTAGAAATCCTCCTGGCAAGTGAGGTTAATTTCAAGGCAAAGGCTGCGACTCGAATTTGACCACACAGTTTTCGCTGCGCTAACGAAGAGTGCGAGGCAAGTTAAACGCACTGGAGGCTGCGACTTGCGAATTAGCCTAAGAGAGTCCCCCCTCTCACAAGAAGGACTTATTATTTATCTTTTATTGAATATTATACATTGTTAAATGAAATACCTCTTCAGAAATTGGATCGTTTAAAATACACACTCTTAGTATTAGGGTGTTGCTCACAAAAGAATTCACCATCTTAGCAAAATAATTTGTATGAGAATGGTAGGAAGGTGATGTGAGGAGATAAAGAGGATGAGAGAGGTATGTGTGATAATAATTCTTCGACAATTAAGTATTCTAGTATCGAGACGTTTGGTGTAGGATGAATGCATAGGAATCGAGTGAAAGTGTTGATTGATTTTTGTGTGAGAAGGGGGTTGTTTGAGTTTGTGATGGATGGTATTATCTGTAAAGGGGTTGTGGGATGGGAATATCAGATCATTATGTTGTTATTAAGTAAAATTAAGTTGATAGAGAGAAAAGAATATGAAGGAGGAGTTTAGTGAAGCAGGTTATAAGGAAGTATGAGAGAGCAACTTGCCTTCATCAGCTGAAATTTGTGATGTTGGATGCGGATGAGTAAAAAAAAATATGATCAATTTTTAACTTTTTAATTAAAAAATGGTTGTAATTGGACAACGCTGATCACAAAACTTAAAAAATCGAAAAAACAATAGTGACTATTGTAGGTAATGAGCATCTACGCATATTTCAGTTTGAAGTCATTTCGCAAAAAAGCTGAAAGTTGATATGAAAATTGTCCAAAACATGGATTTTGAAAATTGAAAATTCTGAACGAATGACTACAGTCCATAAAATATTTTCTGTTTTTAGCGACTCCGTCAGTTTTGTAATTTTTTTTTTTTGTTTTTTTTTAATATAGTTGACAGATATATTGAGAAAAGAATTCAGTGGTTAAGGACATGATTAAAAGTTCGAAGTTTCTTTAAATAATTTTAAAAAAGTCACATTTTTGTTAAATATTGTTTTTAAAATGAAAATCTTGCAGTTCTAAAAATTCATGAAAATAAATTCATATTTCGAATAGCGTATAAAGCTTAATTAACAAATGTAAAAAAAAAAAAAAAAAAAAAAAAAAAAAAAAAAAAAAAAAAAAAAAAACTTTGTTTGCATGAAAGTTTGTCTAAATACGATACTTACAAGAAAACAATTACATATTTGGAATCAGCGTATAAAGCTTATTATAGAAATGTAGAAAAAAAATTACTAAAAAAAAAACGGCAAAAAAAAAAAAATTAGGGGGCTCGAGCGACGGGAACAGAGGGGGGACGTTTCCATACCGTAGGGGGGGCGGGGACCCCGCGACACCATACCAAAGGCGGGGGGTTCAAGACCTCCCGGAGATGGGGGAAATGGTCCCTACCTTAGTTCCCCGTAAGGCGAGAACCCCCCCGAATCCTGCATCTTTGCGGTTTACTCTTGGGTATGTCATTGTAACAATATAAAATAAACTGAGACATTTGTACAAGACCATCTCCTTTGATTATATTTGCAATATATCGAGAACTTACATTTGATTTTAAGGATCATGATACTAGAATTAAATTAAAAAAAACAAAAAAATCAAACTGACGAGTCGAAAACAGAACGACGCCGGAAAGGAACGTTTTAGAGGGCAAAAGAAAGCTACAGTTTGGTGTTTATAGATCAAAATCGGCTAAAAATTCGAATTTTATGTCCATTTTTAGGGGGGGCGGAAATGAGGCTAGCCGAGCAACATTGGGACCTTAATTAATTAGCAAAATGAAATCTAATCAGGGATCGAAACAAGTGTTGGTTGCCGGCGCAAATAAGGAACATTTAGGTGGAATTTTTTGGGAGAGATCCGAAGCCAAAAAATTTTTTGCATTATATTTTATATATTTTTCTAATAATTAAAAAATAAAGTATTCATATATCTGAGTCAATTGTATTTCCGCAACAAAAATATTCTAAAACTATTCAAAATGATTTGAAGATGAATAAAGTCATATTGGGATAATTTCTTATTCATATTACCACACATCTATGTCAAAAAATTGTTATGTACCAACAGTCTTTAGTTTTAAGTTGTTTTTCATTTAACTATAAAAACGCAATAAGAAGCAAAATCTTTTATTATTTTCAAAGGATAATAAAACAAAAATTTATTTTAAATTTTTGGCTTTTTTGAAAGCAAGTCAGACTCAGAAAAGTTTTGGCTCTCGTCACAAAATATCACAATTTTTTTTATCTTTAAACATTTTATAGCTTAAAAATACAGATGCAAAACCTTTAAATAATAATAATAATAATAATAATAATAATAATAATAATAATAATAATAATATAATAAGAACGATTATTTGGAGTGATTAATCAAGTGCTAGTGATTATACGTATGCGTGTACTCTCCCTCATAATAATATATAATATATTATCATTAATAATAATATAATAATAAATAATATAAGATTAATATGATATTAATAATAATATGAATAATAATAAGTAATATATGTCTCCGTGAAATTTACTGGCAACAAAACTGATTTTCCCCACATATTATTTACACATGAAAAGGCACACAAGTTTCTTTATTATGAGCTACCACCAAGAAAATCCAAGGAAGTGTAAGCAAACTTTATAATTTTTCGTAGTATTAAAACAATACTAACAGTATTAATAAATAAATTATGGGGAAGTTCCAGGAAAATCTGTATTTTCGTGGGACCTATAAACAAGTATAAACATATGTTATTAAAATCGACCAGTTGCACAATAAAAAACAACAAATATTATTGGCAACTCAGTTAGTGAAGATGATTTTGAAAATAGACGATATTCGAGCTCCGGGAGAAATCATGGATTAAGAAGCTTTTTTTCCCCCCCCTATCTAATATTGCTATATTATTAATTATTATAATAATGGAAACTTTTTTTTACTAAACGAATTAACGCTTCACACAATAAATTTTAAAGTATTTTTTTTGTGTTTAATTTTAAAATTATTATTATTATATATACTATATTTCATTATATATTATGAAATTTTATGTATTATTATTAATTAGTATTAGTATTATTAGGCAAGTTTGCCAGAATAAACCTAACTGAATAAATTTGCTTTGCTCTAGTTCAATACCATGCTAGAAATGTAACTTATCAACTAACAAACTCTATCAAACATTAACTCAACTTTGGACTTGCATCATGATAAAAATTTTTAAATATATATCAGTCAACCGTGTGCTAGATTCAGCTGTTCTTACCATGTCCTTTGCCCAGGATCCAAGACCCCCTTTAATCGTCTTTCTGTACTAGAGTCAGCTATTCTTAACATT
The DNA here is from genome assembly GCA_015478945.1 of Trachelipus rathkii. Classification (NCBI taxonomy): domain Eukaryota; kingdom Metazoa; phylum Arthropoda; class Malacostraca; order Isopoda; family Trachelipodidae; genus Trachelipus; species Trachelipus rathkii. The sequence goes on along the minus strand of JABUQX010027719.1, from coordinate 25,665 downwards.
TTCTTTACCCAGGACCCAGAACCCTCTTTAAACGTGTTTCGTGTGCTAAAGTCAGATATTTTTTAAAATTTCCTTTACCCAGGACCCCCTTTAAACGTGTTTCGTGTGATAGGGTCAGCTGTTATTAGCATTTCCTTTACCCAGGACCCCCTTTAAAAGTGTTTCGTGTGATAGAGTCAGCTGTTCTTAACATTTCCTTTACGCAGGACTCCCTTTAAACGTGTTGCGTGTGCTAGAGTCAGCTGTTATTAACATTTCATTTACCCAGGCCCAGGACCCCCTTTAAATGTGTTTCCCAGGATCAGTTCAAGATTTAAAACCCCAAAATACATCAAATATTTATTTAAAAGTTCTCATGAAGGATCTTCTAATATTTGGAGAGAAAGGGAACATAATTATAATTAATGAGAAGGATCGTACTAAATTTCACTACAGTGAAAAGTAGAGCGACAGAGTCGCAAGGCAAGGAAGGGGGGTAGGGTTTGATGTAGCTACATAGAGCAGTTCCCCTCCTACAATATTGCAATGCTCGTCAGGTGTGAAATTTTTAAAAAGAAATGAAAATTTTCACTTATAATCCTCATTATAAGGGAAAAAAATTTTCTTTTTAAAAAGAATAGAAAAATTTCACTTACAATCCTCGTTATATCGGGCTTAATAACCGAAACTTGTATTTTGAGTTCTTCCTCTACGCTTTTCAAAATTTCTATTTTAAAGATATTTTTAATTTTTTATATTTTTAAGATAAATTAAGATTTCTCTTTACGGTTCTCATTTCTTTCTTGCTTGCTTTCATTCATTCATTCATTCATTCTTTCTTTCTATTTTAACTACAAGAGATCATAACATTTCTTCAAGCCCTCGAGTACTTTTCTTTCTCGAAGAAATGTGAGATCCCCGGGGGTTTGCTGGTCGCAGGTTAAGAACTATGCTAGAACAAAGCAAGCTGTTCAGTTAGGCTCATTTTAACAAATTTTATACTAATTTTTATTACTCGCGATTTTTTATTTCATTTTATTTTATTACTTTATTTATTATTTATTTTTAAAACTCATTTTAAACTTTATTTTTCATTCTAGGACAGTATATATGATGGGGTAACTCATAATATATATATATATATATATATATATATATATATATATATATATATTAAATATATTTATATTTATCTATAGATATATATAGTAAATATATATAATATATATTTATATATATTTATATTATATATAGAATCTTTTATTTGTACATTATATATATAATATGTATTATTTTATTAAATATATGGAAATATTTTATATTATTATATAATATATATTATATATTTATATATAGTATTATTAATATATATAATATATATATATTATATGATATAATATATTTAATTAATATAAGTTCACTGTAAAAAGTATCTTCAAGTGTCCACATTGTAACACTAAAAAAAAAGGAAACACAAACCCACCCCCAACACACAACCACTTAGCACCACACAACACCACACCAACACCACAAAAACACCACACACCGAAAGGGTGGTACAACTTGGACCGAATCTCATCAGGTAAGTCTTATTGATATTTATTATTTATTGTTTTTCTAGCTTCGAAAGTTCTAGTGTTTTTTTTTTAGCTGGTTTATAATGATGCATATTATTGGTCCAAGAACAGCCAATATTGTACGTGGGGAACCACACCGCAATCAGAAACCTTAAGTTCTTTAATGTCTCTCACAGTAGCAACAGCCAGCTGGAGTAAGCGAAGATTCTTAATGACCCTCGCAAAAGCCGTATCACTAACACCACTCCAATCCTTCAGGAATATTCCAAATAATGCAGAGTGGTCTCCATTACTACCTGCAACTAAACCCTCTGATACAAGTTCCCGATATTCTGTCCCTGGTTTGATTCCCTCCAACAGAGGAGTACCTCCAGTACCATCCCCACAACTATAATCACCTCCCAGTAAGCACTCTCCAGGGATAAAGCCGTTGTCAAGCTTTATGTATATTGTTTTGTATAATAGCAAAGAAAGAAAATCTAACAATTTGCTAAATATGTATCATGTAGATCGTGTCAGATAAATAATTTGGGCTCCTAGCTAATTTAAGCAGAGTGTTTTGACGGCTATCTCCTTTGCATAACCGTTCAAAAATTTACACATTTATGTAGTGATAAAGCGGTATCAAGTCCTTATTTATATCTGTTATTTGTGTTAATAATAGCAAAGAAAATCTAAATTTCTTATAATATGTATGCTAGCTTACATCGGTTTACAGATAAATAAGTTGGGCCTCCTAGTAATTGTCTAGGCAGGTGTTTGAAATATCTCTTGCCACAACCCGTAAAATAATTTACAATTTGATAAATTGATAAAGCGTAGTCAAGTTATTTGTATAATGTTAAATAGGGTAATGCAACAGAAAACTAAATTTGCTGCATATAATTTGCTCTTCATAGTCAGATCGGTTTCAGATAAGTAATTTGGCGCTGTTAGGTTAATTAGGCCAGATGTTTGAGAATCTGCTCATACGCCATCGTAAAAAAAATATAAAATTTGATGTAGCGATGAGGCGTAATCAAGCTTAATAAATTGTTGTCTGACCTTTCCATAGCAAAAGAAAATCTAAATTTTGTTTTTACTAAATATGACTATTACATGTTAGATCGGATTCAGATAATAATTATTCTCCTAGGTAATTTATTCAGGTGTTTGAATAATTTCCTTTGCACAACCGTAAAAAATATTTTAACAATTTGATGACATGCAATACAAGCATAGTTTAAGCTATTTATACTGTTCTGTAACTTAAATACCAAAGGCGCAAATCTAAAATTTGTTCCGGTATAATATGTATTCATTGTTTTAGATCGGTATCAGGTAATAAGTTGCCACCAGCCTCCTAGTCAACTTAGGCACGGTCATGCTTTGAGGTATACTCCTTTGCCACAAAACCAAAAAGAAAATTTAACGCCATTTCCAAACTATTAAGGAGTTACAAATCTATTTTCTATAATTGGTATATGAGTAATTAGCAAAGGCAAAATCTACAATGTCGTCAGTAATATGTATTCATAGTTAGATCACCGTTTCAAAGAATAATTTCGGGCTCCAAACTCAGAAGTAATTTAGGCAGCGTGTTATGACGGTTTTTTATTTGCGACGAACCCGTCACAAATATCTTAAACAATCCTTGTAATGATAAAGAGATAGTCACAAGCTATATTCATTTGTCGTTTTAATTTGTAAAAAGTAGGCCATAGGAAATCTACAATTTTTTTAAACTATGTATTCATGTTAGATCGCTTTAAGATAAATAATTTGGCTTCCTAGTTAATTTAGGCAGCCAAATGTTTGAGGTATCTGTCTTTCACAACCCAGCTCACACTTCTTCGTTAACATTTTTGAATAACTTTTGAATAACTTTTATTTATATTGTATTAATTGAAAGTTACCTCCTGAACACACCTATTGGCTGTTGTTATAAATAATGTTTTGCTTGAGGGATATAAAATAAACACACATAAATCAATAGGTCGATTATAAATGCACAATAAGAATATAAAAGAAAATTCTGAAAGCAAGCCAGGTTAATTGTCTCATGGCCATTAAGGCTATTAAAAATTTCAATGATCATTTCATAAGATTCACTAATGACATTGATATTACGGTTTTATTTTAGGATTATTTTTGGTAGGTTTCTTACAACGTCAATAGTTTAGGATACTTGCAAAAAAATATATGGAAATAATTTATATACAAAACATAGCTTTACCACGGGCAATATTGGTGACGTTTTGATTAATAAGCTATTACGACTTGAAAATTGGTATCTAATTTCCTTCTGCCTGAATTTTAACTTAAAATTCTTAAAATTTTTAACAAATAAACAAACTCTCATTTCTATTTTTCCAACAGCACTGCAATTTAAACGATTAACAATTTAGCGTCCACCATTTATATAATTACTCATTAATGCAATGTGTATAATAACCATTTTCCTTTACATTATGATAAGTTTCATTTTCGAAAGCACGGGAATGAAACTAAAACTGAGGTAACTGTACGATTCTAGTGACTTCAGAAAGCAAAAGGAACGTCAAAAAAGTAAAATAAATATTTATTTATTTAAACTATATATATATATATATATATATATATATATATATATATATATATATATATATATATATATATATATATATATATATATATATATATATATATATAATATATATATATATATATATATATATAATATAGTATATATATATATAATATACTATAATATATATATATTGATAATATTATATATATATGATATATATATATATATGTATATATATATTATATAATATATATATATATGTTATATATATATGTATATATATATATATATATATAGTATATATATATATATATATATTTATATATAGTATTATATTATATATATATATATATATATATATATATTATATATATATAATATATATATTATATTTATATAGTATATATATATATATATATATATATATATAATAATATATATATATATAATAAATATATATATATATAATATATAAGCTTGGTGGTCCACCAGTCCGTTACTCCTCGAAAGCACAAGTTTTGATAACCACATCAGGACGATACGCCTATAAGCTCCGAGATTTAGCAAAAATAGCTATCTTTTTAGAAGAATGGAATAATTTCATTGTCATAAATGAGGTGGAAAGAGGCGAAGGAAGGAGTATCTCCGAGAAATCGTCTAGAGTAGAATTAGAGGCGAAAATGATTAAGAGAAAAAAGAGTTCAAGTAAAAGCAGAATAACAAGCAGTAGTACTGCGTGTAAGAGAAACTCAAAAAGAATGCAAAATTATCCTTGTAGAGTTGACATTTTCTGCAAAATGACAGAAAGAGCGAGAGATGGAGGAACTAGAACATTGCTACACTTTCTACTGAGAAAATAGCTTTTAGTATCTCGATTAATAAATTTGTACGATTCTTGGATGGGTTTCAGGAGTTTGAACACACACACACACACTACACACAACACACACACACATATATATATAATATTATATATATAGTTATATATATATATATATATATATATATATATATATATATATATATATATATATATTATATATATATATATATTATATTGATAAGATATGACTGCTCATCCTGTCTGCAAACTCACAGCAGTGTGATAGTATGATAAAAATAACCCCTTAAGTAATCTTACAACACTGCTGGGAATTGAAACCTTTGGCTCCTAGCAGATGGTCGCGCAAGTGTTTGACCGCTACGCCACATGGACTAAAAGAGAGCTCGAGAAATGTTCCTGTAGTAAATATATCACCCACCAAACAGGAACCACAACGCAGTCTTCCCGCGTCCACACTCGGGCTTAGGGTCAAACAGAGCACCGCACAGAGTGAAATACTTATCAAACCGTGTTGTATAGTAGATTGTTGTACATGTAGTTGAATAAGAATAACTGCTCATCTTCCTATCACCTTCAACAGCAGTGTGATAGGTATGATAAAAATAAACCCTTTAAGTAATTACACACTGCTGGGATTGAACCTGGGCCCTAGAAGATGGCTGCGTAGTGTTTGTTTCACTACGCCACGATGACCTAAAAGAAGTAGCGCGAGAAATGTTCCTGTAGTGAATATATCACCCACCAAGACAGGACATCCCGCGCCCTTCCCGTCCACACTCGGGCGTTAGGGTCAAACAGAGCACCGCACAAAGTGAAATATCTATTACCGGGGGATATTAATGTATTTGATTAGATAACTGGCTCATTCCTTCTACACCTCACAGCACTTTGTATATAGCGTATTGATAAAAATAACCCCTTAAGTAATTTCACACTGCTGGGATTGAACCTGGGCCCTAGCAGATGGCCGCGTAAGTGTTTGACCACTAACGCCACGATAGACTAAAAGAAGAGCGCGAGAAAACGTTCCTGTGGTGAATATATACCTCACCGCCACCAATGTTGTTTTAGTCCATCCGTGGCTAGTTGGTCAACACTCTACGCTGGCCATCTGTCTAGGGCCCAGGTTCAATCCCAGCAGTGTGAAATTACTTAAGGGGTTATTTTTATCAATATATGATTTTGTACTATATATATATAATATATATTATATTATATTATATAATATATATATATAATATATATATATTATAATATATATATATAATATATATATAAATTTATATATATATATATATATATTATTAATATATATATATAGTAGTATACACCAGAATTGGACTGAAAGTTCTATCTACAACCGAAACCGGCAAGGTCATTAAAAGTGGACGCTTTTTATCTAACCACAAAACCTGCATAAAAACTGATAAGAAGGCGAAGGAACGGCGGTCTGGCTTCAAAAGGAGCCGCCCGGTCGAGAAAAGGTCGCGACATGTGTTCTGTCTATATTCTATATTTATATATTCTATAAATAATTCTATATCTATAATTCTATTATATCTATATTGCTTAGCTTCTAGCACGTGCCCGACCTATAATTGTAGAAATACAACCGGTCCTTAGTGTCTATTCCTAGGTTATTGGGTACGGGGAGTCGATTGGTGTATATTAGAAGTTGCTAGGATGCTTCCTTTCTATGAGTTTATTACCCCACCCCCTTTTCTAGCCTTTTCTAGCATGACATGTCCTACATCATAGAATACATCGGTATTAGTGTCTACTCCTAGGTTATAAGGTACGGGGAGTCGATTGGTATACATTAGAAGGTGCTAGGGTGGTTCCTTATTAGATATTACCCTACCCCCCTTTTCTAATGCACCTGTGCTAACATTTTTGTTTCTTGAGCTATGAAGCCGAGCTCGGTGTTGTCTAGTATGTTTTAAGGTATGCCGAGTCGATTGCCGCTATTGCCGAGCGTGGCGTTTCAGCCGTTTGCGTTTTTAGAACGCACCAACATGCGTTTTTTCGTAGATGGCGTACCCTTCGTCAAAAACCTATCATGACGGGTGGTCAAACCAGGGGTAGAATGTCCTCAAAAATAAGATTCCCTAGTTTTACTCTTTCCGAACCGCCAGAGTCCGCCATGGCCCCCAGCCGGGGGTCCATTTTATGTAAAGAAATGACACAAAATATGACATATCTTAGCAAAGACGGTGTTTAGAAGTCTCGTATCTGTCTTCAACTTGGTAAATGTCTTCCTTATATGTTGCAACATTGTTGTATCCAATGTGTTTCAAGTCGCTACGTCAAAGGGGGTGGGCCCCCTCCCCCTTAAATTTTAAAAATGGACTTAGAAAGCTGAAATTTGTGAGTGTATAGAAGAGAATAAATGAAATAGAAAATGGCTATGTTTAAATTATTTGGCTGAACCATATGGGGCCGGAGCGGAGCTGGTGTTGCGGTGCCAGAAATGGAATTCTGGCTCCAAAAAGCTATCATATTGAACAATGAGTGGTCCCTACATCTATGTTTTCAAACGGTGTACGAGATTCATTTTTGGGGTTTTCAAGAACCAATAATGAGTTTGAGACCCCCCTCCGAAGGGGGGTCCCCCGAAAAAAGAAGAAATGCTTAGAAGAGACGAAAGAAGATGAATGTGGAAAAAGAAGAAGAAGGAAAAAGAAGAAGGTCTCGCATGGCGGATCAAATGAGTGATTGTATGTGTAGGTACCGGTACCGGTGTGGAACCGGTGCGGTACCGAATTAGTAAAAATGTACTTAACATCTTGATATTAGTGTACTTATATATGTTTTTTAATAACATAGATCTCATTTTTGAGGTTCCCAAAACTCTCAAATGAGTCTGAGAACCCCTCTTCAGGGGTTTTCTACTGAAAAAAGAAGAAAAAGCGGTGAGGAAGATGCATTATGCTGAATCACGGTTTCAACTCTTTAAACGATCGCAGGGTTGGCATGACCGAACGCGAGGTTGCCCCGCGCCCGCAGGCGCGCCCCCGGTCCGGAAACGACGCGAGCGCCCGCAGGCGCAATATTACTGCGCGAACGCTAAATATATTTCGTAGTTGTAACGTTAATATACACTTTTTTTTTTTAATAAAAATGTTTACATTACTTTGTATCTTTGTATTTTCTTTTCAAGTAAACCGTTTTCTGTACTATGAAACAGTTATTTTATTTTATACTTAAACTTTCTTAATTTTTTTTTTATTATTTATACAAAACCCTTGTTCACTGTTTAATTTTTGTAATAAAAACATGTTTTTTTCGACCTTAAAGCTATAACTCAATAAGGCAGTAGCGCAAATAGCCCCAGAGGGCCCCCTCCCTTCACCCTGGCTATGCGCTATGTCTTTACTGCTTTATTGTCTTACTGTAGGGTTTTACTGTTTCAAGTCCTATCCGAAACACACATTCTGGTGGAAAAATAACTTCATTAAACTTTGGAATATCTACACTGTATATGACACATTTATATATATATATAAAAACTTAAAACTTTTTTATATATATATATATATATATATATATATATATATATATATATATATATATATATATATATATATATATATATAGAATATATATAATATATATAGAGATTATATAGTATATATATATATATATATAATATATATCAAGTTAAAAGACTTTACATTAAACATCGAGTATTTGAAGAGTATGGACGTGTGTAAATTTATGTTCCGTAGTCCTGCTACTTGTCTTGTATCAGGCCCTACAGGATGCGGGAAAACCTTTCTGTTATTAAACATGTTAAGAGAGATGGAAATTTTTGAACAAGAACCAGTAAAAATAATATGGTGTTACAGTGTCTATCAGGAAAAATTTGCAGAATATAAAGATGTAATTCAGTTTCATGAAGGAATCTATGACATCAAATCGTTGGATAATGTGAATGGACATAAAATCATTGTATTAGATGATTTAATGCATAAGTTAAATGAAGAAATAGCTGAAACGTTTACTGTATTTTCCCATCATTTAAACATCTCTGTATTTTTCATCACCCAGAACATTTTTTATCAGAATAAGTATATGAGAGATATATCTTTAAACACCCAATATCTTACTACTCTTCGGGCAGAGAAGAGATATGAATCAGATCAATGTATTAGCATCGCAAATGTTTCCATCACAGCGTAAAGACTTCTTAAAGGTATATAAAGAAGTTACATCTATTCCATACGGTTATTTAATGTGTGAACTTCATCCTAAAAACACGTATAGAGTTTTGCTCCGTACTAACATTTTGCCATTCGAAATTGAAACTGTATTCATACCTGAATAATGAGTACCCTAGTTGTTAAATATTTACCTCTTATAAAAAAATTTAAAAAACTGAAAACAGCTGAAAAACGTAAACTAATCTGTAATGATGAAAAATTCATCCAGTGTGTATGCGAAGTCTGCTTAAATCTTATAAAAGGAAATGTTCCTTTAAACAAACCTCAGAAGGTGAAACTTCGCCGCCATAGAAACATCATTAAAAAACTCTCTCTAAATATAAAAAATCTGAAAAGTAAAAAGAAGTTACTGCAGAAAGGAGGTGGAGTGTTCCTACCGTTACTTTTTTCCGTCATAGCTCCTTTAATAACTAAGTGGATATCAGAATAATGAAGAAGGTGGCTGTATTACCATATAATGAGTATGAGAAAATGAAGTATAATAATACTGCACATTCTGATCAACATACAACCAATCAGTCATCTCTAACACAGCCTCAGACAGTACAGCCTATACAACAACCCTTACAGGGGTTACCTTCTCCAGCAATTCATCAACAATTACAACACCAGAGTCCTCATATCCAGAATGATTCAGGACCATATCTGCAACCTATACCCCAAAGTTTACATGATCCCAAAGTTGAACAGATAAATAATTACGAGAAAGAAGTGCTTAGGATATTAAATTCAGACATTAACATTCATGAAAAACGTGCCTTATATCAAGAAGCCATACAGAAATTAATAGATCTTAAAAACTTACATCTATATGCCTCATTAAGTAAGTCAATCTCGAATGATTCAACAACACCTGCGGAGGTAATACCTGCTGTGAAAAACGAAGATCCTTTTAAAAATATCCTGGAGGAGAGCTTACCAAATAGAGGTCGCAAAGCTGGACTGGCTTTATATAATATTTTAAAAGATCAATTATCATGGAATGAATTAGGACAAATCATTATCGATAATGAAATTGTCAAAGGATCAAATATTGTTGACTTGATAGCAGATCTCTCACGTGATTGGAAGAAAGGTGCTGTTGCAGGATGGCCTACCATCAAACAAGAACTTCAGACTATTAACTTTCCCCGAACTTTAATCTTAAATACAAAAAGATTGGCAGACTTGGATAATATCCCCAAGATGCCTAGACCAGATACAAGTCCATCAGGTACCTCTTACGCTTCAGATAAATTTAAGCGTGTTACCAGAGGAAGAATAAGAAAAATCCCATACAGTAAACCTCAATGGATTAATTCGTAATTTGATTATAATATATATATATAATATATACTATATATATAATATATATATATATATATATATATATATATTATATATATATAATATATATATATGATATATATAATATATATATATAAATATATATATAATATATATATAATATATATATATGCTGTTTAAATTTAGTTGAAATGTCGATGATTAAATAAAAATATACCATTTTTTTTACTTTATTTCCCCTTTTAGTAATATATATATATATATATATATATATATATATATATATATCTTTATAGTATGTGTAATATAGCATAATATATATGATATACTATATATATATATATATGATATTATATATATATATATATTATATAATATTTTAACTTGTAATCAGTATTCAACATGGAAGCGAAGGCGAAGGTTGATAAGTATTACTTCAACTTGAGAGAACCAAATAGTTTCGGAGGGTTTACTAGATTCGCTGCAAAGTTTCCAAACACTGAGAAAAAAAGAGTTGAAAGAATATTTAGAGGGTGAAGATGCTTTTACTTTACATAAACCTGTCCGTCGAAAATTCCCTACCCGAACAACCATAGCCCATCACCTCGATAATGTTTGGCAGTTAGATTTAACTGAAATGATTAAATACAGTTCTTATAATGAAGGGTTTCAATATATACTTTTTACTATTGACGTATACTCTAGATACTTATGGTTAAAAGCTTTAAAAGATAAAAAATCAGATACAGTGGCGGCTGCAGTGAGAGAAATTATAAGGGATGATGATAGATATCCAAAACTGATTTGCACGGATAGGGGTAGTGAGTTTCTAGGTAGAGAGTTTCAGGAAATTATTACTGAATACGATATAGTATATTTTAACATATTTTCTATAAATAAAGCTGCTATTGTAGAAAGAGTTCAACGTACGATTAAAGAACGAATGCATAGATACTTTACTAAGATGAACACTTTTAAGTATATTGACATACTCGATGACCTAGCTTATTCTTACAATAGATCTTTTCATAGAACTATAAAGACAACTCCTTTAGAAATGCTGAAGACACCATCGGTGATCCAACAAAACCCAAGAGATGTAAAAATTAAAGATAAATCCCGTATAAACGTGAATGAATATGTAAGAGTGTCTAGAGCTGATGACAGGTTTAGAAAAGGATATGAAGCGGGGTGGTCTAGAGAAGTTTTTAAGATAGATAGTATAAAAGAATTTCCTAATGAGGGGTTGAAATTATATTACCTCAAAGATTTAGATGGAGAAGTCATAAAAGGAGGATTTTATAAACAAGAAATACAGAAAATACGATTCGATCCTGAGAGTAATATGTATAAAATAGAAAAAATATTAGGTTCAAAAGGTAGGGGTAAAAATAAACAGTATCTGGTGAAATGGGTGGGCTACCCTAACAAGTTTAATTCATATATAAAAGCTAGTGAAATCACGAAACATTAATCATTAATCATCGTAATCATGGAGAGTGTAGATCATTTCTATTTAACTCTGCCATCTTCGGCATCTTTGGATCTACATCCTGATAATAAAGTCTCAGATTTTACAACCGAGTTAATGAAATCCTATTCAACTTAACAGAGATCTCTATGAGGTAGGACTGTGCGAAATGATATTAGATGCAAATATTGAAAATCTCCCTCAGGCACGTCATTGGATAATGGTGTATAGAGTTGCAGATTATGTTAAATCTGTATTAAAAATAAAAAACACAACCGATTTAAAACGTGTGACAATTAAAGGTTTGGAATATTTCTATGAAAAATTTGTGTTAAAACGAGGATATTACCGTTCAATCCATGACATCCACAGTTATTTAAACACCCAGTTTGCTGTAAGTAAGATATGTAAAGATTTAATATACATTATTAATAACCACCCCGGAGAAGACAGGGTATTAATCACTTTAAGATCAATAACTGGAATGAATTTGAGAGACCCTGAAATGTTTATCCTTAAACGTTCAGATTGGTTTCGGAAATGTGTATAATGAACACGAAGCTGTAGTAGAACATTCTACTGTTCTAAATAGACATAGTGGAAATAATGAACCTACCCATACTCTAAACAACAGTCTTAATGACTCAGACATATCTCTCAATTATATATGCATTCCTTCAGAGATGTTACAAGATCAAGGGATGGCTTACGTTTATACAGATATAGTTGACCATCAGTATGTAGGGAATACTAAAGCCCCTTTATTAAGGGTGGTTCATTTTCCTAAAAAGGGAAAGGTTATATCTTTTCCTAATGTTCATTACTTACCTCTCAGTTGTTCACATTTAGGGTCTGTGCGAATGCATATAAAGGATGTCGAAGGTAGACCGTATCCATTCACAGACGGAACACTATTGTGTAAAGTTCATATTAGAAAGAAACAGACACTTTAACTATAACATGATGGACTATTTTTTTAACAGAGTAGAAAATCTTCCATATATGCTGTTAGAAAACCTTCTAGAAATAAGGATAGGTGTAAGATTATATATAAGTGATGTAGTTAGTTATATTTATTCATTCATTAACTTACTCTCACAGTGTAAAGATAGTGTTTGATAAAAGCTCCGTTAATAATGTATAACGATAGGGTATTCGTTGGAACAAAATTACAAAGAGGGTATGGACTGGGTGGATTTTTCTCTAAATTATGGAGAAGTGCAATGCCTCTATTTAGAAGAGGAGGTGAATATATAGGTAAAAAAGCTATACGAACAGGGATGCATACGTTACAGGATATAGCATCAGGAGCTAACCCTCGCGAGTCCCTAAAAAGGCGAATTACAGATGTTTCAGATGAGATGCTGGATGATGTAAAGCGAAAAATAAGACGCAAAATGACGGGTCAAGGTAAAAAACGTATGAAAATATGCGTTAAGAAAAAGGTTAAGACTAAAAGACCTCAAAAGAAAAAATGCAATGATGTATTTGCTATTTAATTACTAACTGGCATCTTTTACATAATCATCATCATCATCATACTGTGACCGAATATAAGAAAAACTAAATCCTCGATCCATTCATTATACGGTCAGCACCCCTACATACAAGATGCATTTCCTCCATCCTTCTAGTCCAGACTGTTGTAAGAGTGAACTGGATCTCTTCTCGATGAACCCCACCCAGATTAGTGTAACTGAAACCAATTTCATCAGCATCAACCCCATACATTCAATTACCAACACCGATGTCCCTCTAGAGTTCAATATACCAGGTACTTCGGATCAGTATTTAGATCCATCCAACGTGTTTTTATATCTGAAGACGAAACTGACGAAACCCGATGGTACAGACCTTCCATCATCTGACGATCACATAGTATACACAGAATCCAATTTCCTGTATACCTGTTTTAATCAGATTGAAGTGTATCTCAATGAAACTTCATTAGGTGCATCAGCTGCAAATTATCCTTATAGAAGTTATATAGAACATTTATTAAATTATTCCGACGATGCTAAACAGTCTCATCTCCAGTCTTGCGGTTTTTATAGTTTCAAAGATGAGGCTGCACATATAGATAAAGCTGGTAAAACCACAAGGAACACATATGAATTTTACGGACGTTTAAACGGTGACATCTTCTCTCAAGAAAGACTTATTCTACCAGCTGTAGATACTAGAATTCGATTAACCCGTTCAAATCCTAAATTCGCTCTTAAAATAAAAAGTAAACCTACTGCTACGGCTGTATGTCCTGAACCTGTTTACAAGTTGCTAGAAGCCTATCTCTATGTTAGAAAAGTGAAATTACTACCACAGAGACATTTGGAAATCGAAAAAGCTCTCTTGAATACTACAGCAAAGTATCCTATCAAACGAGTGGAAACAAAGTTGTTTAACTTTACACAGGGATTATCGAGTATCAATATCCCCAACATTGTGAATGGTAATCTGCCTCAGAAAGTAATAATAGGTATTGTTGAACATGAAGCATACTCAGGGAATTATAAAAAATCAGCCTATAAATTCACCCCTTTTGGACTTAGAGGCATCAGTCTACATGTAAACGGTCAACCTTACGGGCGGGACTATGAAATGTTATACAATGGATCGCAATCTCTATGTTCACGACCTTTTTACGATCTAATAGCTAACACTGTTTCATGCAATGACAGCGGGACAGGGATAGATCTTGAAGAATACGCTAAGAATAGTAATTTATATGCTTACGATCTCACCGCTGACCTTTCAGCTTGTAACGCTAATCATTTAAATATTTTAAGAAAGGGGACATTAGGGTTAAGTCTCTCCTTTAGTGGAAGTCTACAATCACCAATCACTGTCCTGGTTTATCTGGAACATCCTCAACTCATTGAAATTGACAGAGTACGCAACGTTATTTTGAATTATTAAAGATGAATGAAGAAGAAATAAAAACTGTGTTTAAAAACGAACCTCGATTTATAGGAGTCTTCGCTATTAACGAAGTAGGATCTGTAAAACTAGAGAAGGATACCGGTTTCGTGTTCAACACTTCACATCGCCACATTACAACAGGAGGACACTGGATTTCTGTTTATAGGGATAAAAATGACATTGTTCATCTGATTGATTCTTTGGATTTAAAATTTATATTGAATAATCAATATATCCTTTCATTTTTTAAATATAATAATGTAAATTATATAAAAACTATGTCTTACCCTGTTCAACCATCATTCTCTAATTTATGTGGAGTTTATTGTATTTATTTCATTAATATGTTTTTTTAAAAAATATGTGTTTTAATGAATTTGTAAATATATTTGATGCTAAAAATTTGTATGTCAATGATTATTTAGTTTCTAATTATGTAATAAATGCAATAAAAATGAAATAAAATAAAATATAAATAACCCTTCAAACTTATATATATATAATATATATAAGTATATATAAATATATATATATATAATATATATCACGTGAAGCAAAACGCAAGAGCGCCCGCAAGCGCGACCCGGTGCGGAACCGACGCATGAACCCGCCGGCGTAATATTACTACGCGGTCACGAAAAAGTTAATGATTCATAAAATTTCACATTGTATATAAAGCTGAAAAGATAAAGTTTTCAGGAAATTCATGTTTATGACGTCACGAATTTAAAGGTTGTTGGTTACAAACCTGTGAATATGATATTCAGTTGAGAACCAACCATCGTAACCATAGCTGTGTTTTGTAATACATTTAAAA
>JABUQX010027718.1:52500-60000 GCA_015478945.1 Trachelipus rathkii | reverse complement strand
TGATGCTCATTAATAATAACAGCAATATAAAAAAATGTATGATATTACACCTTTTAAAATACACCTTTTATAAGCTGTAATATTAAAGTTACTACTTCGATTTCTTTTCTTCAGGTCACAGCAAGAAGAGTGTTAAGTGTATTGTATACCCTGACTTGAGATTAGCTATGCGTCCAGTGCCCCATTCAAAAGAGATTCCACCTCCTGAACCGCCTAAAGACATGCATCAAACCTCTGATTCAGAGGACTATCCAGACAACCCTGACTATATGGAATCGGATGAGCCATGTGAAGAGCAAGAAGAATCAAAACCAAGGCTTTTTTTGGTCCGGCCGATTTAAACGATTTAGTACGTGATCTGTCATTATCAAAGCAACAAAGCGAATTACTTGCTTCTCGGCTCAAGAAAGATATTTACTAAAAAAGGACGTGAGGAGTAGTACGGGATGGATTTTGCACGACGGTCCATATTTGGACCACCTTGACCTTGACCGCCCTTGACCTTTTTTGAGGCCAAATTTTTACCTGACCTTGACCTTTTTTGGCCTTGACCTTTTTTGAGAACCCAAATTTTTTGGCAACCCTAATTTTTTGGCAACCCTAATTTTCTGGCAACCCTAATTTTTTGGCAACCCTAATTTTTGGCAACCCTTCGAAGAAGGGTTGCGCCAAACGGTTGCGTAAGCAACCGTTGTACGTATTGCCACCCCTATTTTATCGCCCCCTAATTTTTCACCAGGTCAAATTTCCCACTGTAATTTTGGCTTCATTTAGGGGCTTAGCCCTTTTTTGATGTCTTAACCTTGTTGTTTCGAATCCGCCGCACCCTCAGGTGCAAGCCGCAAGCCCGCCGCTTTCTGCAAGGCCGCGTTCCGCCCGCGCTTCCCATCCCACCCTGAACCGTAGTCACATCCGCACCCTTTGTGTTCCCATCCCTGTATCCCTTCCCACCAGTCCGTCCCGCCACCCATCTGCACACACACCACACACACACACCTGCGCCCACGTGGTCATGACTCACGATTTTCCACCGTCCCTTTTCATCTGTTCTTAACCTTCCTTACTACCTCAAGCCTTATCGTCTTCACCGCTTCGAGTTCTATCCGGTCATATTTCAAAATAGAACTCGACCTCTCACCACCAAGGCAAACCCCTGACCTTTTAACCACACGTCCAGCGCTACGATTTAGGAGAATATATAATTTAATTTCCAGGTATAGATAAGAATTGAGAATCGAAGTTAATAATAATAATAATAATAATAATAATAAAAATAATAATAATAATAATAATAATAATAATAATAATAATAATAATAATAATAATAATAATAATAATAATAATAATAATAATAATAATAATAATAATAATAATAATAAAAAAATAATAATAATAATAATAATAATAATAATAATAATAATATAATAATAATAATAAAATTAAATAATAAATAAAAAAATATAATAAAAATAATAATAATAATTATATATATATATATTATATATTATATATAATAATATATATATATTATATATATATATATATATATAATATATACTTAAAATATCTTCATATGTAAATGCACTCTAATCTATCACAACAGACTATATATATATATAGATAATATATATATATATATAGAGAGAGAGAGAAAGAGAGAGACGTTTAGTTTGCGGCCACATTTCGAAGCATTTACACTTTTAGACCCTATTTGAGATACCGAAAATTTTACTTGAATCATTTTTATTTGAATTTTAATTATTTTAACTATTTTTATTTGAATTATTTTTATTATTTACGTATTTTAATTATTTTTTATTTTCTGTTATAACGTCTCTCGTCTTGAGAATCGCAAAGTGAAACGTTACATTGAATTCGAACCGTAAAAACACGTGGAAGCCGATGCTATCATTGTTTATCCTCTTAAATATCGAAAATTTTATTCATTTTTATTGTAATTATTTTAATTATTTACTTATTATTTGCGTATTGTAATTATTTTAATTATTTTTATTTTAGTTTTTGGTATTAAGCCTCGTATCGAGAACTAACACGTGGCTTTTTACTGTCTCAGTCAAACCACAAACCAAACATGCTCATCGCGCATCTACAAAGCGATCAAAGAGAAGAGAGAGATGAGAGAGAAGAGGAAGAGAGACGTAGAAAGAAGAGAGAGACGAGAGAGGAGAGAAGATGGACCATAGTACCCGATCCGTCGAGAGAGAGAGAAGAGAGAAGTACCACCCGTGCCGATCCAAACTATCACCATAGTTAAAGCGCACGTGGAACAATATATATATATATATATATATATAATATAAATATATATATAATATAATAATATAATTATATTATATATAATATTAATATATATAATTCCAGATTTACTTTAAACACACAGATTGACTTATCACACACAGATTACTACTCCACACACAATTTACTTACAACTCACACATATTACTTACTCACACACAAGAATTTACTACACTCACACAGATTTACTTACACACACACAGATTTACTTACACACACAGATTTACTTACACACACACAGATTTACTTACACTCACACAGATTTACTTACACACACAGATTTACTTACACTCACACACACAGATTTACTTACACACATACACTATGTCACTTATACACACATACACTATGTCACTTATACACACATGCACTCACCCATAGACACTTACACTAGCCCATATACACTTACACTCACCCATAGACACTTACACTTACCCATAGACACTTGCGATTGGTGTATATTATAAGTTGCTAGGATGTTTCCTACTATGAGTTAGCATTTTCTAACCTTTTCTAGCCTTTTCTACCTACACCAAAGAACATAGCTAATATTAATGTCTTCCCATAAGTCATAAGCTAACCAACGGGGCGCAGCATGCGCCCTCTGCACAAAGGCCCCCGAACCCGCACCCGCAGGTGCGCCCCGCCGCGTCCCCGCCCGCCGCGTGCGCCCGCAGGCGCAATATTTCCGCGTACCCGCCCGCCGCGTGCGCCCGCAGGCGCAATATTCCCGCACGAATGAAAAATATATATACTATAAGTCATTCATTTTTATTTCATACTTAAACATTTCAAAGAATTTCTTTTCAAATATACTATGAGTCATTCATTTTTATTTCATACTTAAACATTTTTATTAAAAACATTTTCGCGAACCTAAAACTGTAACTCATTACAGACCTATTATTTAACACATATATTTATTAACATTATTTTTACTTAATACTTTTACTTAATACTATGTTTTATTTATAAATTATAAAAAATTGATGTAAGAAGAAAAAATCACAGAGAGTGTCTGATATATAATCATTTTATTTTACTACAATTGTACGAAATATTTATTAAAAACATAAACTTTACATACCTTAAAGCAGTAAATCAGTAAATCAATAGAGGTGTTACCTAACAACAAAGGGATTAGTATGCTTTGTTTTACGTTTACTGCTTACTCATGTTTTACTGCCTTTAACTCATATGTTACGCTAACTCAACATATTTTTACATACATACCTTAAAGCAGAATCGTAAATCAATACAGGTGTTACCAACACCTAATCGATATAGTATCTTTTGTTTACTTCTTTACGCTTTAATTACTCTTTACTGCTTTAACTCACTGCTTTACTGCATTAACTCACATATTTTACATACCCTAAAGCAGAAATCAGTAAATCAATAGAGTGTTACCTAACACCTAAGGGATTAGTATGCTTTTGTTTTACGCTTACTGCTTTAACTTTCTGCTTTACTGCTTAACTCATGTTTTACTGCTTTAATTTACATTTTTACATACCTTAAAAGCAGTAAATCAGTAATATCAATAGATCGTTTACCAACACCTAAGGATTAGATGCTTTTGTTTCGCTTTACTGCTTTAACTTTCTGCTTTACTGCTTAACTTTCTGCTTTACTGCTTCTGCTTTACTGTCTTAACTTTCTGCTTTACTGTTTTAACTTTCTGCTTACTGCTTTAACTTTCTGTTTACTGCTTAACTCATAATTTATTAACATTATGTTTTTATTTCGTTTTAATACTTTTTATTATTTTATTATTATTTTATTTATTTTTATTATATTTTTATTATTTTTATATTTATTTTATTTTTATTAATACTTAGTGTTATTACTCATGCCTATTTTATTATATTAGAAACACAACATACACACACACAACACAACACACACACAACACTTACACTTATAACCACACATTTACTAGACACTTATACACACATTCAACAATATGACACTTACATTTACCCATAGACACTAACATTTACACACACACACCCACACTTACACTTATACACACATTCACTAGACACTTATACACACATTCACTATGGCACAACTTACATTTACACATAAACACTTACATTTACACATTCACACACACATTCACACACAGACTTATACTTACACTCCACCACAGATTTACTTAACACACGCAGATTTACCTACACTCACACACCCAGATTGACTTACACACACAGATTACTTACACACACAACACAGATTTACTTACACACACACACACACACACACACAACTCACTTTACACATATATTATAATTTATTAAAACATTTTATCTTTTTATTAAAAACACGTACCATTATATACTCATCAAATATAACTAAATTAATTCCAATTTCTTAAAACTTCTAGTAATAATCAATCATTATCATTTGAACAAAGAATTATATTAACTGTTTAATACTTTCGTTTATAAATTTTATAACTATCAAGTTTTAAAATAACTTTTAATTAAAATTTTATTAAAACATATATTTTACGTACCTTAAAGCAAAACAGTAAATCAGTAAGGTCAGCCCCTAGCACCCTCTACACCAAGCTATGCCGCGTTTTGTTCTATTTACTTACTGCTTTACATCATCTTTAGCCACTGTAATAAGTATAAAAATAACAAAATAAGTTCTTCTCTGCTAACATAACATGTATTTTATTAAATCTTCTAAGTTCTTGATTAAAAAAATAACAATTATCACTACAATTTTATATTATTTCGCTCGATGTATAACTAAAAAATATTTCAAAGTTTTTTAATAATTCGGATTTTCTTTATTTATTAATTATTATATATATATATACATTGACAATCCATCACGAGAAAAACACAACAACCCGCACCCCTTACAGATACGAAACTGACCTCTCTCTGTTAAATGTGTTGAAATAACTACTTTAGGCTAAATTAGGATAATCCTTTTGTATCCCGGGGCGATTTAGGCCTAATTGCAGGTCAAAATATATTTCAAAACTGACCTTTTTCTGTAAATGGTTGTGCAAATAACTACTTAGCTATAGTTAAAAGCCTAAATTACAAATTTAGGATAAGCCTCTGTTGTTATCCAAGGCTGAGTTAAGCCTGAATACCAGGTCAAAGGTAATTCCAGTATAGACAAGAATCGAGAATCAATGTATTATTATTTTATAAATAATATTTCAAACTGAAACATGCTGAATCGGTAAGATCCTTTAAGCAGGTAGAAGGAAATGTTTAACTTTCTTGTGAGTGGACGGATTAATCCTTATCTCTATATGACCTCGTATTGATTGTCGAGAATTATTTTATCGCTTTTTGTCTTAGGTATTAAAACATGTTTTTTCCATATCCTAACCTTAACCTGTGATTGGATGAAACATTTATATTTGAGGATGCGTGTTTTAGACCCAAACTCATTTAAAAATCATACTCGTTTTGGCTTTTAAGCGGTGCACAAGTTCTGTTTAAAAAGTGTTCTATTTTCACTAAGTGTATACCATGATTCCAACCTAACATGTATACCTCATACAAGGACATGTTCCCAGTGGAAATACAAGATCCCAGAATTAGGGGTTCATTCTTATATAAAAGAAAACCCAATGGATTTGAATTTTTCAAGTGTACTACCCAATCACCATGTATAAATACTAAGGCGTATTTCCCGCGCCCCACATCCATCAATTGTATATGTAAATCACACTGAAGAGTGCTTACAAAAATACTGTAAACAACTCAGCTTAAAACTGGACGAAACATTTATTAGCCTGGACAATTGAAAAGTACGCTTGTTATTTATAACTATGGTTGATGTGAGATACACTAAAAAATTCAAATCCATCGGTTTTTCTTTTATATAAGAATGAAACTACTTCCTGGGATCTTGATTTCCCACTGGACAATGTCTTGTATTGAGGTATACATGTTAAGGTGAATCATGATATACACTTAGTGAAAATAGAACACTTTTATTACAAACCAGAGAACTTGTGCACCGCTTAACAGTCAAAACGAGTATGATTTTAAAATGAGTTTGGGTCTAAAACACGCATCCTCAAATATAATTTTCATCCAATCACAGTTAAGGTTCAGGAAAAAACATGTTTTTACATACCTAAGACCAAAAAGCGATTAAAAAAGCTCCCGACCAATCACATACGAGGTCATATAGAAATAAGGATACTCCATCCATTCACAAGAAAGGTAAACATTATTCCTTCTCTTACCTCTAAAGCGATCTTACCGATCCACATGTAATCAGTTGAAATTAATTATAAAATAAAATAACATTGATTCTGATTCTGTCTATACTGAATACCTTTGAGCTGGTATTAGCTTAAATCAGCCCGGGAACAAAAAAGGCTTATCTAAATTTAGGCCTAAATTTAGCCTAAAGTATTTATTGCACCACATTTTACAGAAAAAGGTCAGTATGAAATATATTTCCTGGAATTAGGCCCAAATCGCCCCGGGATACAAAAAGAATTATCCTAAATTTACTAAAGTAGTTATTTCAACACATTTACAGAGAGAGGTCAGTTTAGTATCTGTAAGGTGCGGGTTGTTGTGTTTCTCGTGATGGATTGTCAATTGTACATTAGATAAAATAATAATAATAAATAAAGAAAATAAAAATATTTATAAAAAATCTTTGAAATATTTTAGTTAACATCAGCGAATAATATAAATGTAATGAATAATTGTTATTTTAATAAAACTTAGAAAGATTTTAATAAAATACATGTTATGTTAGCAGAAAAGAACTTATTTGTTATTTATATACTTATTACATGGCTAAAGATGAAGTAAAGCAGAATCATAGAACAAAACGCGCCATAGCTTGTGTAGAAGGGTGCTAGAGGCTACCTTTAACTGATTACTTATTTATGCTAAGGACCTAAAAAATATATGTTTAAATAAAATTTTAAAAATTTATTTTAAAACTTGATAATTATAAAATTTATAAATCAAAGAGTATTAACACTAATAATAAATTCTTTTTTCAAAGATAATGATTGATTATTATAGAAAGTTTTAAGAAACTTGAAATAATTTTAGTTATATTTGATATGAGTAATATAAATGTACGGTTAATTAAAACATAAAATGTTTTAATTAAATTATACTTTATATGTGTAAGTGGTGTGTGTGTGTGTGTGTGTAAGTAAATCTGAGTGTA
>JABUQX010027718.1:40000-42500 GCA_015478945.1 Trachelipus rathkii | reverse complement strand
ACAATGACTACAGACACAGAAAACACCCGAAAATGACGTTTTAGAGGTCAAAAAAGGCTGCGGTTTGCTTTTTTCCTCATCAAAATTGTCTGAAAATTAAGAATTGTATGTTCATTATTAGGTGGGGGCTAAAATGGGGTCCCAAAATCTCCAATAGTTGATCTTCCCCTTTTAAAATTTGACTTATTAACGAAATCATACAAACCACTAATTACGTACAATTTTAAAGATGTTGAAGAGAAAAAGAGGCATTTTCTTTGTGAATGGCTAGATCCGCACAATTCTTGGCTAGCGTATTCTAAAATATTGAAAGGATCGTTTTGTAGATTGTGTGTCTTATTTAAACCTTCTATCAAAAGAGGTATATTTGGCTCATTTATCGTAAAACCATTTAGAAAATATAAAGACATGCCTTCACGTGCTAAAGCCCATCTAAATTCAGAATAGCATAAAGATTCCTCAGTAGCAGCAAAGAATTTCAAATGAATAATATTAAATAAGCGTGTTAGTGTAACTGAACAACTGCATGTTTCTGAGCACTTATTTATTCAAAAAAAAAAAAAGAAAAAAAAAAAAAATAAACAAAAATTTTTCATAAATTTATTAATCTACTTGTGGCAACACCATGAGATCGATGTTCGAGGGTAGCACTACAAAGAATACCGAAATTTTTCCGATTTGCTTTAATTCAGAGTAAAAGCTGGAGATGTTGTTCTTGTGGAATATTTGAAATCAAGCGGAGCAAAGGCCAAAATCACGTCACATATAGATTCAGGAATTCATTATATTATTCTAGTGTGAAGTTGATT
Source organism: Trachelipus rathkii (assembly GCA_015478945.1). Lineage (NCBI taxonomy): Eukaryota > Metazoa > Arthropoda > Malacostraca > Isopoda > Trachelipodidae > Trachelipus > Trachelipus rathkii. The sequence goes on along the minus strand of JABUQX010027718.1, from coordinate 41,691 downwards.
ATGTTAATCAAAATTGTGAATGAAGTAAGCAATTGTGAATATTTCTCCATTTCAGCAGACGAGACAGCCAAACATATCCAGCGACAGAAACAGCATCGACTGGTGTTCGATTCGTTGATAAGGATCTCAATGTACGTGAAGAATTTCTAGGCTTTACTCCTCTTGAAAAACTGAAAGCTGAAGATATAGCAAGAGCTATATTGTCTACTACACGAGATATATACAATTTAAATATGAGTAATATGTTGGACTTGAGTTTGATGGGTGCTCCACCATGGCTGGCAAAGAATAATGGAGTTCAAAAGTTAATAAGAGATCAGTACCCTAAAGCCAAATTTTTTCATTGTTGTTCCTATCGTTTCAATACCGTTTAAATTTAGTAATTAATGACCTAAATGCTCTTCCAGAATGTCGAAACACTGTTGGAATTGTAAAACAATTTATAAAATTTTTCCATGAAAGTAAGTCACGCAGAAATTTGGTAGCAAATATACCATTATTATGCGAAACACGATAGTCTGTCAAGTATAAATCAGTTAGGATATTTTTTTGAACATTTTAGACAAATAAAATTAACTTAACATTATAAAATTTCTCATCTGATCCAGATGTAACGCAAGTCACACGAACTGCAGCATGTCAGCTTTCATCAACAGCAGGAAGTCCTACATTTTTCATCTGTTTAATAAATTCATGATGAAACTATAGTTAATATTTGAAGCCTATAGCAAATAATTCTTCAAACTAAAGTAAATAAATTTGGATTGTGGTTCATTGTCACCAAGAAAAAAACTTTTAAATATTTTAAAGACAGATGGAAGTGAAAATAATGCAGTCTTCTTTTTAAAGGAATTTTTTAAAAAATCTAAAAATTTATGGGAAGATTTCATTATTACGTACAGTTTCCAAAAGAATTCCAACCTCAGTGATATCAAAAAGTTTTGCTTAGAGTTGCTTTTGCCTTAGAGTTTCACTATTTATACCTACCTTTGGTTCTTCATTTCATTTCGGAGTATTTCAAATTTTCGGAACACAGTAAACTAATATCTACATTCTTTGCATTTTGCACCCAGTTAGAATAAGAAAATTAACCAAATCAGAATATTTAAAAAAAAATTGAACTCATTATAACTGAATATAACATTGACAACCTAATTGGTGAAGCAGAATCTTGATTTAATTTCTGGAAGGAATCAGATAGGGAACAAATAGAGAGAAAATGAGTTACAGCACATTACTACAAAATCATTGCACATTTTCCCCAGCTATCAAAGTACTTCTCACACTTCCACCAACTACTTGTACAATTGAAAGGTCGTTTAGTATCTTACGACGTGTTAAAACGTGGCTAAGGTCAACTATTTCCAAAAATGAAAGATTAAATGGGCTATGTTTACTAAGCATTCACGGGGGAAAGTTTCACGTCAAAAACATCAATTGATAGAAGATATTATAACTGATTTTGGGAAAGAAAAAAGAAATATTAAATTCTTATTTTCAAGCTAAAAAGGAAACACTATTTAATAATATAAGACTTCTTACTAGTTATAATTACTCATTTTGAAATAAAAACTTTTCAAATCATTATGGAAAAATTTATTTAATTTTTTTTTAGGAATATTTTGGGGGGGCCCACCCCCGGGTTCTGTCTGGATTATCATTTTTAGGCTTCAAAACTTTGAAACATTATA
>JABUQX010027718.1:30000-37500 GCA_015478945.1 Trachelipus rathkii | reverse complement strand
ATTGTAATAATAGTAATAATATTTATTAATAATAATAATAATAATAAAATAATAATAATAATAATTAATAATAATAATAATAATAATAATAATAATAATAATAATAATAATAATAATAATAATAATAATAATAATAATAGTTTTTATTATTCTTATTAACAATGATAATAATAATAATCATAATTATAAAAATAATAAGGATAATGTTGATTAAAATAATAATAATAATAATAATAATAATAATAATAATAATAATAATAATATAATAATAATAAATTAATAATAATTAATAATAATAATAATAATAAAATAATAATTAATAATAATTAATAATAATAATAATAATAATAATAATAATAATAATAATAATAATAATAATAATAATAATAATAATAATAATAATAATAATAATAATAATAATAATAATAATAATAATAATAATAATAATAATAATAAAAGTGATAATGATATTAATATTTGAAAAAATTATTTGCTAAACCCTTTTTGCACCAATAATGAAATATTTCAATTCCTCTTCCTCATAAAAGAACGTATAATAAAAGGAATTTATTTACGGAAATATATTAAAAATTTAAATAACATGAAAAATATAAAAAATAAAATTAATATATACGTTTAAAATATATAAAATTAAAATAAAAATAAAGTATATATATATATATATATATATATATATATATATATATATATATATATATATATACTAATATATAGTTATATATATATATTATATATATATATATAATATAGATATTGCATTTATCATGAAAAATATAAAAAAATATATAATATATACGTTTATATATATATATATATATATATATATATATATATATATATATATATATATATATATATATATATATATATATATATATATATATATATATATATATATAATCTTTTCTGGTGTGCAAGGACTAAAGGTCTGCCTAATTCTTCCATAGTTGAGGAAAGTTTCCGTAATTACTTCAATATTGTTGTTTCCAATGATATGGCAAAGTGTGTGTATACACTTTGCGATCGTAATTATTCTTGGAAAGGAAGAGATAGAAAAGAAAACGAGTAAAAAGGGAGAGGATATCCAATACAAGCCTTAAGAGTAAAGCAATTGCTCTTGAAACTTTCTTAATTATGAGGATTTACAGAAATGATATTTTGGACGACAATGTTTTCTCACTTTGAAATTCTTGACATTGTATGGCTTATGAAAGTAGCAGTTCCTTTCTACCCATTATGTCAAAGGAAATACCACATATATATTGTTTGTGAAAAAATGTTTGACTGCATTATAACTAAAGTTTCCGAATTAATAACATCTATCAAACATTCACCCACAAGTTAGTTTTTTAAACGAACGAGTGCTCGAATATTCAATCAACAGTTTCTTTTTTTTCTCTGACTAGTCATGTCTTAGACAAGGACTTCAAATGCCAAAATTTTGTTTGTGTGCTGAACATAATACGGTGAATATCTCAGTGACGTATTTAATGGAACTCTGGCGAAATGGAACCTATATCCAGATGTTGTTCATTGTGTCATGAGATGCTGGAGACAATATAGAGAAAGTTGCTTCTTTCTTGAATGAATAACACAATCTCCCTCAGTCATTAACTACACCTTAACATAGAAATGGGGTGACATCTAAAACTACAATCGGCGAAGTTCTCTCAAAATGTAGGTCAATCGCAGTACACTTTAATTATAATCGACCAAAGCTCCAGAAGAATTAATGAAAATAGAGTCCAGAATTAATTCTCAACAACTTTTAGAATTACATGATGTTACCACGCGCTGGAACAACACTTTGCAAATGATGATGATAAGGACGCAAGAACCTGATGTATCTGACTGCTTTTACCGCGCACTAATGATAAAATAAGTTTATTAACATCTCATGACCATTCTAATCTAACTAACTGCATCACTGTACTACAACCATTTGAAGATATTAACCATGCACTCAACTATATAACTACTTGAAGCTGACAGTTTAGAGTTCTTCTACCACCTAATGTAGGAGCATTCAAAACTACCTACAGAATATTAAAAGTATTTATGAACTTCTTTGTTAAACTACTTGCAATCATGATAGAAGAACTTTAGACATTCTACAAACTACTTCTACCACCTAAAGTAGAAGTGATTTAACCTATCTGAATATTGTGAAGTAGTTTAGGATTCTTCGGTTTTTAAGTACTTTCGCCTTTTTGGCGTCTAAATGGGTAGCTATTTTAAATATATTTGTTGGTATATTTATATATATATATATATATATATATATATATATATATATAATATATTATATATATATATATATATATATATATATATATATATTATATTTGTGCAGTGATACTTTAATTAAATCTATATGAAAAAGTATCAGTTTAAACAAAAAATCAATCTTACTAACGAGAAAATATTGCATTCGTTAGTTTGATGTGAAAATGTGAAGTACTTCAAAATACGACTGAAATAGTTAAAGAAAAACAAGAACACCAAAAGTTGCTTCAAAACTATCGACAAGCATCACTGTCACCGACATCATGAATGCAATTCTACATGCAAGCAGTGATGATGAAGAAAATCAGCTGTTTGAGCATACATCAAAACCCGTCACCAGTAATTCAAAGAGAAGCGTATTTCCCCTGGCGAAGATTCTCTTTTATGGTAGAGTATTCATGAGGAGACTTATCCTGATTTATCACAGTTACAAAGAATTATCTTGCTTGACCGCCATCAAGTGTTGCCTTTGAACGTCTCTTTAGGGGTGATGGTCTAATCTATGATGAAAAACGTAGTAAATTACATTTATTTACAGGTTTCCACTACCTTCATGCAGAGCCATCTTCAAAAAGGGGCAGAATAATAAAATGGATAATAAAACAATGAAAAACTATCCCAAACCTAACGTAAATCTCTCAGATGTGCGCAGAGGAAGGCCTTAAAAAGAGGAAGATTAAATACAGCTGGAAAAACATATTTAAGGTTCCACAAAACAGAGGTGACTGAAAAGGAGGCATCACAATGAGAAAGTCTAGAATTTTCAATTCTTACACAGAATTCATGAGCAATTAAACCACCACTGTGATACGAAGGGGTCGCAGTGGTAGTAGTAAGCGAGTGGTCAATTCCCTCGAGCACCTGCTGTTGCAGCACCTATAGTAAAGAGATAGTGCACCAGCGTCACGTCGTAGGGATAGGGGGTCAAGGGAGTTAGAAGGTAGGGGACAGTTTATTATCCTTTCAGCCTTAGACTCAACCCTACCCAAAAAATGGTGGAACCGGACCCCCCTCCCTCTCCAAATGTGAGAGAGGGCTAAAAAATTATTTTTTTCAAGTTTACCCTTTCAATAAGTAATTTCAACTATTGATTACTCCATCAACTGTAGCTCTAAAAATTAATGAAGTGGTTTTCCATTTTCAAAGTACCGAGGTTGGGGAAAGAGGTTGAAGAGATGCGTGTAAGAGTGTGACTTCGTTCTGCATCTTAGAAACATAGGAAATTGAAAGTATTTTATTATTCACTCAATTTTTTTATGGGCTGAACTCTTACAATAGAACTAAATATATACGAGTATCTGGTGTAATAAGTAAGCACATTACTGGCAATAGGTAAATTCATATTCGCCATCTCATTCTTAAATATTAATTAAGAAAATTTATTCGCATTACCATTCACATTCGCCAATATTAAAAAATTTTGTTTACATAACACTCGCATTCGCGAATATTAAAAAAAATATTCTCATGACATTCACATTCGCGAATATTTTAAAATATTTTAAAATATTTAAAATATTTTAAAATAGATATTCGGTTCATCTCTAATATATATATATATATATATATATATATATATAATTATATATATATATATATATATATATATATATATATATATATATATATATATATATATATATATATATATATATATATAATAAGGAAAAGATTTAGTTTGAGAAGGAATGAACCTGCTCATGCCATTAGCAATTACAGCATCACCTTTTCAGTAAATCTCCAAACGTCCTCAGAATCAAAACAGAATTAATTCCGTGTGTATTTTGCATAGAAGGGACGCAATGGTTCTCAATTGGCCATATTAAATGTGCACGAAAATTCGTTTAAGGTGTGGTGGAGCTGATGGAGAGAAAACATAATAGTTAACTAAGTGCTGTAATATTGTGATCAGGAGGGAAAATGATGAATTTATAAGGAGGTGTTGTGGTTAACCACAAGTCAAGTGATTTCAGAAATTGTTTTGAGAGACCCTGAATATGTATTGGTTTCCTAATCAGTTGTTCCAGATCGTTGATGAATTATTTGGTCTACTCTTCACCTCAATCAGTATGAGAGGAGCACAACCACTTAATTAGTTTGATGTAGGTCGAAATGCCCTAAATTGATTTCTTCAGCATTTATTTGAGATGTTACAGTCGCGCAAGAAATAGTAAGATATTCAAAAAAAACTTGTAAAATCTGTTCATTAGGGGCCAGTAACAGAATGACTAGATGATGGTTCCTCCAATTAGACCCTCTGTGCTTTAGCTACTCTTGTTGTATAAAGTTCGCTTACAGCAGTTATAGTATTAAAATAATTATTTTTGTAACATTAAAAAATAAAATAAATTGAAATTAAAAACGCTGCAAAACGCCACAGAAAACTTTGGTTGCCAAAAATGATAATAATTTTTTTTTTCTGTTTTGGATAATCCAAATAAAAATGGCAAAGTTTCATAGAAAAGGTATCTAATATACGGCGAGTCTTAAAGATATTGTTCATCCCAAAGAATAAGTACATAAGTGAGCTAAAATTTAACTAACATGTGTCATTGTTCTTCTGGAGCAGCGAAATATGTTTAAACGAATAAATCAAATTATATTTTAAACCAATGGATTAAATAAAGGTTGTCAGGTTCTTACTTATTATTAAAAATGAACATAATTGAAAAAGTTGTTAAAGACAATTGTAGAATTGGTCTTAATTAATATAGTTTATATATATATATATATATATATATATATATATATATATATATATACTATATATATATATACTATATATATATATATATTACTATATATATATAGTATATATATATATATATATATAATATATATATAGTAATTATATATATATATATATATATAATATATATATATATATATATATATAGTTTCATTCGGAATTGTCAATACTGTTTAATTAGTTAATTAAATCACATTAAATTAGATTAATTTTCTCTTATGGCGACCTTTGATCGAACCCAGTAATGGCACGTACATAAATATTTATACATCACTCACATGTATGCCCGCATAAATTAATATCTGTTATGACCTTGGTATTTAAGTCCTCTGGAGTCCCTGGGGTAGAAAAAATGAAAAATTTCCTAGCCCCCCCCCTCCCCTTCCCTTATCACAAATGATTAGAATTGATGTTTTAAAGGGGGGGGGGAATTGTGGTTCTTTGGAATTCTTTATATTTACTATAATGATTAGAAAATTAAATAATATAAATTGAAATTAAAAATTATTGGAATAATAAACCTGAAAAATAAAGTGGTACCATAAGGTGTGAAAAATAGTGTATATCTTATTTTTCTACTTATAACACTTTAACCTAGGGTTGGCCGACCACATGAATTTTGCGCACCGCAAAGCACCGCACAGCACCGCACCGGAGTAAGTGCATCATACCGGGCCACGGTAATTGTGTACCACACCGCATTAAATGAGCGCACCACGCCCCGCATAGCACCCGGCGAGTTGGCCAACCTACAACCTAATTATTTCTTCAAATGCTAAAAATTCCGTTGCCAACTTAATTTTAAGAATTACAAAATAATTTCTTATGCTGAAAATTTGAAAAAATGTACTTTTAAGAGTCCTAAATTTTCAATGATAAAATTCAAGAAAAATCGTAATTTTAAGAGATCAAAATTTTTATTTAAACAGGTTTTCAACAGTAATAAATATTAGGTATATAAAAGCAATTATTTAAATTTCATTAAAAAACGTAATTTTAAGAGAATTAAAACTGAATAAACTCGATTTTCTGCTTTCTGAAATTGCATTTGAATGAAACACCTGGAGAGCTATAAAATGCATCTATTCTGTATGATTTGTTGTACATATGAATATCTTTCCACACCGATTCACTTCATGATTAATTTTAATGGCAGTCATTAACACAGTTTGAATATTGCTTTTAACATAAAGCGCCACACCACCACCTTTCTTTCCTATACGCTGGTATAAACATATTGAATATCCGTCTATTTCATATTCCTGAAAGGAGTCTCTATTCAATTTTTCATTAACCCATACTTCAGTTATGCAAATAACGTCTAGATTCTCGTTTATGGTATAACTAATTAGCTCATCTTTTTTATTTCTAAGGCTATGAACATTTGTGTAAAGTATTTAATATTTGAAATGCTGTTGCTTTTATTGATATCATTTTTATTTGAGCCTGTAATAACGGTAGTTTGATTTGTCTCATCACTATTATAGTTTCCATTGCTATAATTATTCATATCAAGATATAGCCTATCACCCCTAACTTTACCTAGTTTTTTGATGGACAAGTCTTCAAACTGGCACTGAAAAGCTCAGCACCTTTACGACTCAAGCGAACTCCGTCTTCTGCAAAAAGATCTTTGTCCAAAAATTCTCTCCATAAATTCAAAAACCTAATATTTTCTGAAAAACATAATTTTCTAACCCTTTCATTTATACCAAAAGCTCTACTTCCCCATTCCTGAACTGCACCTAACCTAGGTAAAATTCCCGAAATCATGCACCTTCTTCCACTATAATCTGCTATTAATTCTTCTGACCTTGGTGTTAAATGTGGAACTTTGTTAATGTTAACAGTTTATTCGTGCGTAAGTTGTGTTAGGTTTGTCGTTGTATATTATTTTCTTAGTTCAGGTTATGCTATGTTACCTTATTGATGTGAAACCCTTATTACGTTAGCGCATATTCGTTGATCAGTATGATAATTAGCCAACGTTATGATAAATTTTTGTTAAATATTACCATGTTAATGTAAAATTAACATTGCTATGTTAGAGATATGCTTGACAAAGTGTGAATAGGTTACGTTTTTGTATGCTATGTTAGTTATTTTACTGTTGTTAAGTGTGGAACTTTGTTAACGTTAACAGTTTATTCACGCTTAAGGTATTTTAGGTTTGTCGTTGTGCATTATATTCTTAGTTCAGATGATGCTATGTAAGCTTTATTAATGTGAAAACTTTGTTACGTTAGCATATATTCGTTGATCAGTATGATAATTAGACAAGGTTATGATAAATTTTTGTTAAATATTACCATGTTAATTTAAAATTAGCATTGCTATGTTAGAGATATGCTTGACAAAGTGTGCATAGGTTATGTTTTTTTGTATGCTATGTTAGGTACTTTACTGTTGTTAAGTGTGGAACTTTGTTAATGTTAACAGTTTAT
>JABUQX010027718.1:22500-25000 GCA_015478945.1 Trachelipus rathkii | reverse complement strand
TTGGGCATCTTGTATCGGCGGTCGTTACCATGGCTACAGAGAGAAAGATTTGGAGGCTTGTTTATGAACGACCAGCTTTTTGTGTATGTATTAAATTTCTTTTATTTTTATTGTTCTTTTTATGCTTCAGTTGTTTCGTTGGCATTTCGCAAGTTTCACAGTTATTGTACACTTTTATTTTTATTTATTTTATTATAAGAAATAGATGCTACGATAGTTAAAAGTTTTGAAATGGCAAAGAAAATTACTAAATTCTACCATGCGCAATATTATTTTTAAATTTAAACATATTGGATATTATTGAACTTATAAAAATTTTATACCTTTGTTATTAAATCTATATTAAAATTTTATTTTTCTTTATAAAAGTTCATTAATGCCTAACAAAACAATAACATACTCTGATTTAAGGACATACTCGTCAAACTCGGCTTCCATCGGAATTCTGGTTTGAGCATATATTTTTAATGACATCAAACAAGAGCATATTCATTTTTCATTAAACACATTTAACTCGTTAGAAAAATAAATGTAAATTTTAGTAAGATTATCTTAACAACGGTAAAGAAGTATTTTTAATTACTAGCTATTCTTATGATGGAATGACATTTATCTTAAATGTGGTTAACGTATTTAACTAGATTCAGATTTTGAAAGCACGGCAACCCCAATCTTCCCATCCGCGACGATCGTTCCGACTTATTTTTATTGGCGCCTAAAGCGCTCATGTCAGTTCGGAAATCTTAAACGCTACGGTATGAGATTTTCGGTTGCCTTATTTTCTCCATCTTCCACTGTCTTATCATTTGAAATAAGAAAATTACTTAATATTACACTATGAAAAAATATAATTGGCATGCAAAAAATAATGTATTATGCGTCATGTTCAATAATAGAATTTAACCATTCTTTGTTACAATAGTATTTTATATTAGATTCATTTTTAATTAGTTTTAAACCATTATAATTTTTACTTACAGAAAAAGCATTTTACAATTTACATTGATTACATTTTTTTTATTTTCTCTTTATTATTATTATTATTATTATTATTATTATTATTATTATTATTATTATTATTATTATTATTATTATTATTATTATTATTATTATTATTATTATTATTATTATTATTATTATTATTATTATTATTATTATTATTATTATTATTATTATTATTATTATTATTATTTTTATTTTCCAGCATTATTTTCAATATTATTTACAGTGTTATTCATAAGTGGGTCTATTATTTGACTAAGGAAATATTTTCTTACTTAACAGGTCATAACATTATTTAGTTTTGGGCTAGAGCTCTCGCAAATCTCCTCTGCCATCTCAGTTTCGTCGAAACTTTTTCAATGCTACCTACCACATTGCTCATTTTCAGTACTTAAGAAAGCTGGACTTGACGAGAGACTTATCTCATTGACCTTACTCTCCACCATAGGGTATATAACAGATACATCATTTAATGAATTTGATTTAAAAAATATGTATCCCGCATGCGAGGAGTTTACAGTTGTAATAAAATTTTTACTGTGTACATTACCAACAAGTTTGGATCCAACATTTTCAAACCTTTCCTGTACATATGCATTATTTAATATAATATTTTTATCATTTTTAATATTTTTATCCATAATACAACCACTGATTTTTGGTGGTAAAACTTTATTTCCATATTGTGAATGAGCATGCAAATCATTCTCAATATCACCATTTGGTAACTGTTCGTTTACAGAAATTTCATTTATATGTTCATTATTTTTATTTACATTTCTATTAATAGTATTAATTTCATTTTTATTACTAGTAGTACTGGTATTATTATTATTTTCAATGTCTTGATTATTATTATTATTATTATTATTATTATTATTATTATTATTATTATTATTATTATTATTATTATTATTATTATTATTATTATTATTATTATTATTATTATTATTTATTATTAATTTATTATTATTATTATTATGATTATTATTATTATTATTATTATTATTATTATTATTATTATTATTATTATTATTATTATTATTTACACAAGTCGTTTCAATACTATGATAATTATTATTTTATTAACGTTATCAAGTAAATTATTTGATTCAACAATTTTATTATTTTTATTTATTCCGGTACTTTCGCAACCACCGAGATGTTCGAAATCAAGTGGTCTCTCTCTTCAGTTTACGTATCCTTATTGTGATCCGAGTTGGAGTTTGTAGCTTTCTTTCCCCTGCAGGGTTATAGGGAGGTGTTTTTCGGGTATCAACTTCTGAAGTGATGGACTGCTCTACTCTCATGGGAAATTGAGCATGAATTGGAGGGGGGTGATTTTTTTTATTCCCCCTTTTTTTTTGTTTTAGGGGATGTTTTAGAGTGACTTAGTTAGTGTCATTTGGAGAGTCTTTTCGTTGAACCATTCTTTTAGCTACTATAAAAACTTTATTTTAATGCTTCGGCCACGGTAAGCCTAAAATGGGAAGTTCGT
>JABUQX010027718.1:0-10000 GCA_015478945.1 Trachelipus rathkii | reverse complement strand
TCCATCTCAGTTACAAACAGCACCATCCCGTATCATTATTCTGAGCAGTTCCCCTTTATTCTCATTCTTAACCTTTCGCGCTTCCTTCCAGAACGAGGCTTTCCTATTCTTGTAAGTCCCCATCATTCTTCAAACTGTCATTTGACCTCGTGTTTTCTCCTACGTATAACACCTTTAGTATTTCTTTTTTCCTCCTTTATTAATTCCAAGCATCTTCATCTTGAGTCTGTCATATTGCTTTGGTACATTCAAAACACTCTTCCTTTTTTACCTTTAACCGCTTTTATCACCTCTTCATTCCACCATTCACTGTTAACATTTTTACTTCCTACTTTAGCCCATCCACATACTTCCTTGCACTACCACAAATTGCTTCCTTCATTTGGCCCCAGATTTGTTTCAGTAACAAACTTGTTCACATTCAAACCGTTTTACTAGCGAGCAGCTCTTACATACTTAAACCTTATTGTCTTGCTCACTAAACTTCTCACTCTTAATTTTACTTACTTCCTTTCGTATCACCTTCCTCTCATCCATATTATAATAATATATATATATATATATATATATATATTATAGTAATATATATATATATATATATATATATATATATATATATATATATAAAATAAATTAATATATATATATTAAGATATATATAATATATATTATATAGTGGAAGTTTCATAGAATAAAGGAAAATCACCGCGAGCCGAGCAAACTTGTACGACAATTTGTTTACAAAAAATATGGCACCAAATTATAAAACATAAAATTAATATATAATATATAATATATATAATAATATAATATAATAATATATTTAATATATATATATATATATATATATATAATATATATATATATATATATATAGGCTAAACTTCGCTTTAAACCATTCCAAATTAATTAATGAAACTCATAAGTCAAGCCGGGATTTAAATGAGAGAAATTTCATGCAAGTGGGCTTTATTAATTTCAGTGGAAATATATTGACACCGATATGCTTTTCAATTTATCAAAATAATAGATTGGTAAATGCACAAATAAGTATCGTTATAAGATACTTAAACACTCGTAATTATAAACTTTATTTATATCGGGCACTGACTCCTAATCTAAATCGACCTCTTTGCGCGAGGTCCTAGCTAATTAATAATTCCTCTCTCGAGCTTTCTTCAGCTTCGGGCCTGTCTGGGGCCTTCGGCCCAATCCAGGGCTCTCTGTTCGCGATCATTCTCCAAATGAGGGAGACAGGCAAAATATTACGTTGTTACAATAAAGTTTTGAAGCAGCCATTCACCAATGATTATGTGTACAGGAAGACTTGCAAATTAAGCCTTACAAGTTGTATACCCTCTCTGACATGCGTGCATATGCCTCACAAGACTCCCTACCTTAACTTCAGCCCATATAATATATATATATAATATATATATATATATATATATAATATATATATTATATAAATATATATATGATATATATATAAATATATATATATCATATATATATAATATATATATATATATATTATTATATTAAAGTAACTCATTTATGACTTTTTTTGGTAAACCACTTTTAGGGTTAGGTTAGGTTAAATTAGGTTAGGTGAGGTTAGGACTAGGTGTAGGTAGTGGGGGTAGGTTAGTTTCATTTTTTTCTCGAATTTAATATTTCTATCACACAAATTTTTCTAAAAAAAATTATACAAATCTATAAAAGAATGAGTTAATGTGGAACATACATTGTTTGCTCATTAATCATACATAATATTTCATACAGATGTAATCATAACATTTCTTTTTAAAAGGAATTAAAAACACACCCTTCCCTTCTACGGTCAAAACTACTACTAACGTCAAATTTACCCTGAATTCACTCTGAGTTCTTAATCAGGAAAACCGCTGCCAAATGTAAAGATTAAAACAATAACTAATTAACAAATTATTAATTTTAATCAAATTTTATTAATTGAAAAGACCGATTTTTATATTTAATACCATATTATTCTACATTTTTCTTTAAAAAAACTTTTCTTAAAGTATCTTAATTTCTTTGCTCATTTTTTCGTCTATTCTGTACTTTACTATATATATATACTATATATAATATATATATATATATATATATATATATATATATATAATATATATATAATATATATATATATATATTATATATATATATATATATATAATATATATTATATTATATATGGACTTAAGTAAACTGTGGTTCTGCCCAACCAAATAATTTAAGCTCATTTAAGTTGGTAAACCTGATGAATTGGGATTTTAACATTTCTCTATTTATTAAACCTAAAAAAAGAAAACTTTATTTTAATTTTCAACTAAAATAAATAATATAATAAAATAATAAAAAGAATTAAAATTAAAAAATTCGATTTGCTTTAAAAAGAATTACTTTTTATATTTTGTGCTTCAAATGATTATTTTCCAATCAATTTATTAATTTTTTTAGTTTAGGTTCAACGTACATATTTTATTAATTTTGTCCACAATAATGTTGGTATATATATATATATAGTTATATATATAATATTATTATATTATATATATATTATATATATATAATAATATAAATATATATAATATATATATATATATATATATAATAGATGGATCAGATTTTTTTTAATGCTCACAGTAATGTAGCTAGAGAACGGCAGGTCCTACAGTAAAACAAATTATATAGTTTGGAATCAGCCGAAAATTCTTAGGATGTGGATTTAAACTTTTTTTTTTTTTTTTTTTTTTTTTTTTTTTTTTTTTGAAGTAAAATTTTTTTTTTTTAACTAAAAGGATACCCTAGGGGTTAAAACCGCAAAAGATGGACAGAGTTCGGGTCTTCGGGCCTCCGTGGACGACGGGGACTAATCCCCCCCTCCGGGGAATGGTCTTCCGGAACCCCCCGGCTCTATTGGTTCTTTGGGTGGTCGCGGGTTTCCTCCGACCATTCCCCTCCGGGGTATGAAAACGTCCCCCCTCTGTCCCCCGTCGGCTCGAGCCCCATAAAATTTGGTGAAATAATTTTGGTTTTTTGTTTTGGAAAGCGTATAAATTTTTATTAGGGGGCTCGAGCCGACGGGACAAGGGGGGACGTTTTTCATACCCCGTAGGAGAGGTGGAAGAACCCCCGCGACACCCAAACACCAAAAGAGCGGGGGTTTCGGAGACCATCCCCGGAGGGGGGATTAGTCCCCCCCTCGTCCACCGGGAGGCCGAGAGACCCCGACTTCCTGCCATCTTTGCGGTTTACCCTAGGTTATTTCTTTAGTTAAAAAATAAAAAAAATTTTTACTTCCAAAAAAAAAAAAAAAAAAAAAAAAAAAAAAAAAAAAAAAAAATTAAATCCTTATCTTTAGAATTTTCGGCTGATTCCAAATTATATAATTGTTTTTACTGTTAGGACCTTGCCTACGTTCTCTAGTTAATTACTGGAGCATTAAAAAAACTGACACTTTATATAATATATATATATAGAATAATATAATAATAATATATACTATATATATATAGATATATATAATATATATATATATATAATATATATACAATAAATTAATATATATAATATTCATAAATATTATAAAATTATACAACAATTATTATCACTACATCAAATAATAAATATTTTACGGTTGTGCATAAACAAAAGCTCAAAAAAATAAAAAAAGTAAGTTCTTTTTATAGCAAATAAATTTTTTTATTTTTCTTTACCTAAAATAAAAAATTATTACCAACCTTTCCAATACTAAATTATTTTGAGAACCACAGTTTACTTAAGGTCCATATATATAATAATATAATATATATTAAATATATAAAATATTTCTTTACAACAAATAGGTCTTTGGCATTGTAATCAAATTTCCTTATTACTATCTATGGCTAGAAGGGCAGTTAAGCAAGTCTTCTAGTGATATTTATTTTCGCCCAATGTGGGACTTTTTACAGACAAAATTCAAATCACAAAACAAGATCCATATAAAGAACACCTAGGAATAATAAACTTTTGATAATAAAATACATAAAAAGAAATCTAATTGCTGGAATTAAATGAAAGTATTAATAATTACTAATGAAATACATATTTGCTTGAGAAGCATGTGGTGGCATGATTAGCATTCATAGACATAAAAACAATACATCAAAGCATATTTTACCTGATGGCTTATTCCATCTAAATATTTTACCTGATGGCTTATTCCATCTAAATATTTTACCTGATGGCTTATTCCATCTAAATATTTTACCTGATGGCTTATTCCATCTAAATACATAATAGAATCATGTTTCATTTAGTAATTACATAATGATTAATTAGAAGGACACAAATTTATGATACACTGAAAAGAATATTCACATTTTACATACCTCTTATAGGTCAGATAATAATGCCATAATGATAAACGTTTTAGCTTCGCTTTGTTTATGGAGCTGATTCTTTTATTTAAAATATAAAATGTTTATCATGCTGTAAAATATAATTATAAGCATATCCGGGAAGAATGTGTTATTAATACAATTACATTCCTTTTAGTATGTAAATATTATAATATATATATATATAATATATATATATTTGGTGAGTGGGGGTCGATCTCTGATTCACCATATTTTATTAGTTTCCGGCCAGGTAAACTGGATTCAAAGCACAACAGGATATTTGATTATAATTTATATAATATATATATATATATATATATATATATTATATATATAAACATAGTGACAGTAGAGAGGTGAAAAGGATCAAATTCTCGCACAAGCGTTCACTTTCAACTCTACAGATTACCCAGCAAGGAGCGACTGAGGCGCTCTTGTAGGATTGCAAATGAGTCAATCCTCCAATGCACGCAATACAAACCCAAACAGGAATTCTATTGCGTCGTCGTTACGAGCAAGAGGAAGGCGGGAAGCCTTTGTTTCTAAGCGACCTATTTCGATCGATTTTGATTTCACAGAATACGTTTCAGAACGTATTATTGAATCTAATTTATAAATGTTGGAATCTGATTTAAAAGATGGAAAACATTTCGAATTAAAAGTACTATACGTACGATAAAGGTCCCCTCCCCGGGAAAAATCATTACTCAAGGATTGATTTTCTAATTCGAATAAGTCGCTTGATTTTCAGAGGAAGTAATAGCTCGAGTGTTAGGAAGAGGCATAGGAGGTCTTGGGAGTAAAGACAAACGTTGAATAGGAGTTGGGGAGCTGGGTCGAGATCTTATCTGAACCAGGTTATTTGAGGGAGCATCTTCAGGTGCTAGTTGGATACGTACGTTAGATGTTGGGACGGCCTGAAGTGGGATGCTTTCAGTTTGAATGGGTGTTTTGGGCAGGCACATATTGCAAAGAAATACTCTTTTCGTCCAAACGAAATACGCAATGACAAGAACTATAATGAAAAAGATCGTGCCAGAGGTTCCTCCTCCAATGTATGGAATGAATTTTATCTGGGGAAAGTACGGTGTAAAAGGGTGCATTGTTTGATTTAACTGATCTAGTCTTTGATTCCAATGAATTTCTTTTAAGGTTTGAAACTTAGGGAACAAAACAGAAGAAATGTTAGGTAAAGCAACGTGAGATAAGAAGTTGAATAAAACGTGATCAGAATAAGAAATTAAGGAAGAAAGGGTTATGTTCTTTTCAAGATGAATAGGGTTCTTAAACTGAAACTTAGAAGAGATGAAAGCACATCCGTGAGGAATAGTAAAGACATAGTCATAGACATGCTGGATAGAATTGGGTTTCTCACATGCAATCGAAGCCCTAGTTTTTTCTGAAAAAGAAATCAGGGTGAAGTGTCCTAAAGCGACAGTATAAGGTTCTATAGACTTATATTCTGCGATAGGGCAGTGTGAAAAGTCATTAGTGAAGTTCAAGATTAAAGATAGTAAGCAAGACTGATCATCAATGGAAGCAAACACTTGGGACTGGGGACAAACTGCTAGTTGGCCTAAATGTCGACAAAGATCATGGGCTGATTCTTTAAGGTAAGTGTACTTCCGATTACCGTAATTTACAAAGAAATAACTATTTGGGTCGTTGTACATGACTCGAACTAATGATTTATTTAAAGGAAGGTGGGTAGGAAAAGGTATTAGTTTGTAGGAAACGAATTTCTCTATTGAGATAAAAGGAATTAAGGTGATTAGTTCATATGGGTTAGTTGCAGATTGAATAGTCCAAGAATAGGTTAGAAACGTTTGATAAGTTTTTGTTTCTAGAGGAATGACTGTATGAAGTTTAGTCTCTTTGTTCATTTCTAGTATGAAAGGCAATAGGAAGATGGGAGAAAAAAGTTGTGAGTTGGTGATTTTGTTTTTAGCGAGTTGGAGTGAATTTATCACTAATTGGTGGATTTGATGGATGTTCTGAACGGTTTGTTCAATTAAATTTATTAACGCCCGGATACTGCCCATCTGGTTTATTATATTGTGCGTTGCACTTAAGCTACTTTGAAACTCTATTAATTTTTGTAAGCTATCCCTAAAATTTATTAAAGTACGAGTATTCGCTTTCAATTGTTCCTTTAATTCAGTAATCAATAAATTTGAGGTAGAGGCATAGTTACCTAAGATGTTGATCTTTTTTCGAAGTAGTTTTACCTGTTTATCGGTAGCAGTGCCAAAAAGAATGTTGAGGACGTCTCCTCCAAATTCAAAAGCGGCTCGCTTCCTTTTTGATCTTGCAGAGATCCAAGGCAGTTCACTTACTTCGTTCAATTTCTGGGCTAACACTTTTACTCGAATGGTCATAAGTTTGAATTCCCATTGGTGAGCCCGTTGATGTGTTGAAACATTTAGAAACATGGTTTCGAACGATGGTAGAAATGATTCTTTGACGTTGGTTACCAGTTTAGTTGTCTTGATGATAGTTTCTTTAATGTCTGTGGGACATTCTAAGGAAATAACAAGATCGAGGTATCCTTCTATGAAGTTGACTTCTCCTGTACGATATAAAACTAAACCAGGTAGAATCTTCGTTTCTTCTTTTTCATTTATGAGGTTGCTTTGGCATGTTGATACAATGATGAGGAGCAACAAAGCTGGTATTCCGAAATTCATTTCTGAAATATTTATACTTTATACTTTTCTTGAATTTGTAATTAACTAAAAATAAACAAACTTTCTCATGGGTAAAATTAAAAAAAAAAATTGTTAGTTATAAAAGTAATACTTTATGTGCGAGTAAAGAGGAGCCTTAATTATAATCGAGTTAGTTGGCTTAAAATCTAAAAGTGAGTTTTTAAACTCAAAGTTGTATGTTGCTTAATACTTAATGGTTTATTTACTAGTTAGTGATATTACTTACTTACTTACTAGCATTAGTTGCTTACTTAGCTATTACTTACTTACTTACTAGCATTAGTTATTTACTTAGCTATTACTTACTTACTTTTACTTATTTTTTTTGTTTTCTTAATAGAAAAGTTTTTGGATTTTCTATTTTGTATTTTATTTTTGTATTAAAAAATTGCTGTCCCCCCCTTGTTCTGAGAGTGAAACATATTTTTTAAAAGGTTTCTTTATATATAAAAATGAGTAAAACTAGAACTGAATTAATCTATCCTAAGATTTATGGAATCTACAACTAAAATCTAAGATTAGGTAACCTATGAATAAGTATTAATCCCGACTAATTTCTTAAAAGGTAAGGAATGTATACTAATCCAGCTAATTTTCTTAAAATTATAACGATCGTTGTCTAATCCAGTCTAAGGTTTTTCCTAATCCACTAAGTATTTCTTAACTAGAGAAAAAAAAAAATTTAGTACAAACGCGAGATGAAGTTTCACTTTGTATCAAGGTCTTTAAAAATTAATATAGTCTTCAATAAGGCTTAGAAGAATTAAGAAGAATCCATTCTACAAACTAAAGAATTTTCTCTTAAATCTAGGAATATACAGAAGTATATACAGAATTGGGATGAACTAGTAACCCGGAGGCAAATACCAAGTTTTTCCTCCACGGACTGTGGTGTTCAAATCCAATTCGACAGGTGGAGGCTGGACAGGAGTCTTCGCTGTAGTCTCCGTGTTGTCACTTGCCTCGGGCTGTTGCTGTAAAGCTTGTTCCTTCATCCTGGTTTGACTTCGGGTAACTCGGGGTGTAGAATCTCTAGGACCAGTGAACAGATTATGGGGCCTGTAAGAGGGGTCCTGTTTTCTGTTATCTGGGATGAACACCTTAGGAGATGAATCTACGACCGGGGGAATGGGATAGTGGCCATCTTTCACTGGGGAAATTGGAGATTTCACAGGGGAATTTGTTCTTGGAGGGGCTCCACCATAGGCTCCATACACCTCACCTTCGTGTGCTGGCGGCTCCTGAGAAATTTCTTGAACAGGGTCTAGGGAAATCTCTTGCTGAATTGGGGATAAAGATGGTCTGAACTCTTTTCTCCGCACCGCAGTGTTGGAGGGAGTCTTAGGGAAGTCAATTTTTCGGAGTGGAACACTTGAATTCACTGCCTGGACGGCCTCTTCCGGCGAGTACATCGCTATATCTTCTTCTTTCTACAATCTCACTGCTAAATCTTCTTTCTTCCACAGGTTTACTTTCTCTTATGGGTTCCACCGGGGTCGGTTGTTGCACTGGAGGCTGATGGCTCCAGGAATTCGTACCACTTGGTACCGGCTGAGGTGGGGGAATAGATAGAGTAAGAGTTGTAGTATTCTTGCTGAGATTGTGGGGGATAAGGAGTTGGGAAATAGCTGTGTCCGGGCTGAATTTGTGGCGTTACGGGAATTTGGAAAGAATAGGAAGACATTTGATCTGTGGGAGGAGAAAATTCTTCCACTTGTTCTTCTTCTTCATCTACTACTTCATCTTCTTCGTCTTCTTCGTCTTCTTCGTCTTCTTCTGCTTCTTCTTCCTCTTCTTCCTCCTCTTCTCTTTTTCCGTCTTCTTCTTTTCTCTCTGAAGGGACTCTTGGGTCACTTCTTTGTTGCCTTTCCTCAATTCTTTCCCTTTTTTGTTCTTTTTTTGTTCTTTGGAGCTCAACATTTCTTCCACTGCGTGGGGGTTCCAAACTTCATCATTCATAAAGTCAAAATGTGACTCGGTGAACTTTTCTGCTGGGACCACCTTGGCGTTGTCCACATGGACTGGGAAGTCTCGGCCTGAATGTAAACAACACACCATCAACTTGTTAGGTCCTCTTAAACATCGGACAATATATGGCCCGTCAAACTTGGGACATAGCTTCGAACTTTGATGGGGCGGTTTGACTGCTCTGACGAAGACGTAATCTCCGATCTTGAACTCTCTTTGCTTGGCCCTTTTATGTTGTTGCTCCAAAGTTTTTGTGGTTTCCGCTTCTAACTTCTCTCTTGCCAAATCTCTTATATAATCGATCCTCTCTACTATCGTATCCACTTCGTCCGAAATGAATCTCATCTTCTCGGACTTATTCACAAAGGGTGATACATAATCAGGCATCTCGTAAGGGAGCCTCTTTATGTAACCATGTAACAGGAAGTGGGGTGAAGACCCTATAGATCGATTATACGCGGAATTGATAGCGATTTGGGCAAAACTCAGGTATTTATCCCAATCTCGGTGGTTTGCATTCACGTAATGCCGCAAGAAAGATTCAATATCAGCATTTATTCTTTCTACAACACCATTTTGGGAGGCTTTGTAAGGCATAATCTCTATCTTCTTTATTCTCCACGCCTTACATAAGTCCTTAAATACTTGGCTCGTAAATTCCAAGGCATTGTCAGACACAAGCAGCTGAGGGGCGCTATGTCTACATATGACCCTCTCTTGAAGTGCTCTGGCACATTCCTCGCTCGTCCTAGTCTTGCAAGGCACTAACTCAACATACCGTGTTAAAACGTCGCGAAATACTAAGATGTACTTGGCTCCTGATCCTGTACAAGATGGCAATTTTCCAATACTGTCAACATGAACGCGTGAGAAAGGTGTATACGGCAGCGGCCATCTATTAATCTCTGCGAC
>JABUQX010027717.1:37500-76787 GCA_015478945.1 Trachelipus rathkii | reverse complement strand
CTTTCGTATCTCAGTAATACCTTCAGATAGTACATATGTAAAAAGTTACCCTCTCAGTTATCATAGTATATTTACATTCTGGATCACCTGCCATAAATACTTTCTTGCCATTGTATTCTAACGTAGATAGCATTGAATTTCGGCACGTCTAATAGAAACTTAGGAAGCGCATCGAGTTCAAATGATCGGAGTATCATCGACCAGGATTTTTCTTAAATGCGTACAGTATTTCCGTCGGTATAACATGCTAATGAATTTACGGTCACGACTAATTAGATCAAACACATAAGTTCTTTCATCTGCATTATCACATCGCCTACTAACCTCTGACGTATATTTTCAGCTGCGTAGGCCTGAATGTAGAATCCAATGATGTACGTTTCAAATACGTGCTGCTTTCATTATTTAACGCTCCCATAATCTACTTCCCAAATGATTATTGTTTTGATGTTTATAAAATGATAGAGAATTGCTTATCGTTGGTTCTTCGCTCTAGCTAATAACTGTTTTGGCCAGTTTAAAGCTGAGCTTCGTTTAAAGTATTCTGTAAGCCCATCCTCAGTGTGGTTACATATACAAAGTAATTCATCATGGACTCATGAAAATACGCTTGGTATTATAACCGGGTGATTGGGTAGCACACTTGAAAAAATTCAAATCCATGGGGCTTCTTTTATATAAGAATGAAACCCTACTTCCTGGATCTTGATTTCCCCACTGCCGACAATAGTCTTGTATTGATATTACCCTGTTAAGTGAATCATGGATATACACTTAGCTGAAAATAGCAACAACTTTAATACAAAATCAGAGAACTTGTTGCCACCCGTTTAACAGCCAAAAACGAGTATGATTTTAAAATGAGTTTGGGTCTAAAAGCTAATAAAAAACCCACCTGCTCAAATATAATTTTTCATCCAATCAACAGGTAAGCCTCAGGATATGAAAAAAACATGTTTTCCATACCTTAAAACCAAAAAGCGATAAAAATAATTCTCGACCAATCACATACGAGGTTATATATGGAGATAAGGATTACTCCGTCCATTCACAAGAAAGAACGAAAACATTTCCTTCTTACCTTCTTAAAGGATCTTACCTATCCCAGCATGCTTTCAGTTTGAAAATAATATTATATAAAATCAATAACATTGATACTCAATTCTTGTCCTATAGCTGGAATTAACTTTTTGAACCTGCTATTAGGCTGAAATCAGCCCGGGATCTACAAAACAGGCTTACCTAAATTTAGGCCTAACGTAGTTATTTCAATCACATTTTACAGAAAGAGGTCAGTTTGAAAATATATTTTGACCTGGGGATTTAGGCCTAAATTCGCCCCGGATACAAAAAAGGCCTTATCCTAAATTAGGCCGCTAAAGTTAGAGTTATTTCCCCTTCAACAACCATATTTATACACAGAAAGCACCGGTCAGTGTTCGTATCTGCTAAGAGTGCATACGCGTTTGTTCTCGTGTTGGATTGTCAATGTACAATAGATAATTAATAAATAATAATATAATAATAATAATAATAATAATAATAATTAATAATAATTAATATAATTAATAAAGAAAATGCCGAATTATTTAAAAAAACTTTGAAAATATTTTTAGTTAACATGAGCGAATAATATAAATGTAAGTGAATAATTGTTATTTTAAAATAAAAACTACGAATCATTTTTAATCAAATCATGTGGTATGTTAGAGCAAGAAGAACTTAATTTTGTTATTTTATAACTTATTACAAACAAAACGTTGGCATTAGCTTGTGTAGAGGGTGCTAGGGTTTGCCTTAACTGATTACGTATTTAGTGCTTTAACGGTAACGTAAAATATATGTTTTTACTAAAATTTCATAAAATTTTAGTAAAAAGTATTTTAAAACTTGATAGTTAAAATTTTATACAAACAAAAAAGTATTAACAGTTAATAATAAATCTTTGTTCAAAGATAAGGATTGATTTATTATAGAAGTTTAAAGAAACTTTGAAATAATTTTAGTCAGTAGAATTGAATGAGTAATATAAATTTCTACGTGTTTAATTAAAACATAAAAAATGTTTTAATAAATTATAAGTTATGTTCATACAAAAGAACTTATTTGATATGTTTTAAACAGTGGCGTGGTGTGTGTGTGTGTGTGTAGTGTGTGTGTGTTGTGTGTGTGGTGTGTGTGTGTGTTGTGTGTGTTGTGTTAAATAATAATAACGAATAGGCATGAAGTAATAACACTAACCTATAATAATAAAAATAAATTAAAATAAAAATAAAAAATAAAAATAATATAATAAAAATATAATAATAAAAATTAATAATAATTATAAAATAATAAAAATAAAAAAAAATAATAGATAATAAAAAAGTATTAAAACGAATTGTATTCTAATCGATTAATAAAATCTTAAAAATTAAATAAAAAGTATTAAAGCGAATGAAAAATCTGGAAGAAAAACATAATGTTATTAAATATATGAGTTAAAGCAGTAAAGCATATGATTTAAAGCAGTAAAACATGTAAAGCAGTAAAGCAGTTAAAGCAGTAAAGCAGTAAACAAAAGCCTACTAATTCACTTTGTTGCTAGGCCAACAGCGCCTATTGATTTACTGCATTTACTGCTTAGATATGCGTAAACGTTAATATAATATAGAGTTAAAATCAGTTGAAACGCATTATGCGAGTTAAAGCAGCTAAAGCAGAAAATCAAAACAGCATACTAATCCTTTGTGCTAGCGTTAACACTCTATTGATTTACTGTTTTACCTGCTTTAAGGTCTGTAAAGTAATGTTTTTTTAACAAAATTTCGTACAATTGTAGTAAGATAAAATATTTACCTTGTTAGGTCAGTATAGAAGTTTTGTTCTCACGATACGTACATACTATGAACTTAGGAATTGCACCAAGTGGACACTTATTAAAGATAATACAAAATGATAGCAAAAAAATGTTAATAAACCTCGGACGCACAAAGGAGACCTTAAATCAGTAAAAGAGTAAAACAAAGCCTTACTATTCCCCTCTGCTGCTAGCATTTTGAGTTATTAGATTTTACTGTTTTATAGCTTAAGGCGCCTGTAAAGTATATGTTTTGTAATAAAAAATGTTTAAGTATGAAGTAAAACTGAATCATAGTATATTTGAAAAGAATTTTTTTTTGAATAGTTTACATTGATATCACAACTATGAAATATGTGTTAAATAATAATAGACGTCTGTAATGAGTTACAGTTTAGGATCGAAAAAGTTTTTAATAAAAATGTTTTAAGTATGAAATAAAAAAATGAATGTTGGCATAGCTATATATATTATATTTTTCCGTTCGCGCGGAATATTTTGCGCCTTGCGGGCGCTACGCGGCGGCGTTTAGCGCCGGAATATTGCGCCTGCGGGCGCACGCGGCGGGCGGGAACGCGGAAAATATTGCGCCTTGCGGGCGCACGCGGCGGGCGGGAACGCGGCGGGCGGGTTTGTCTGCCTTTGTGCGGAGGGCTCATGCTGCGTCATGGTGGTCCGCTTATAACCTATGGGAAGACATTAACTATTAACGTTGCTTCTATGATGTAGGGCAGGTAGCTTATGAAAGAAGCGTGAACTCATAGTAGAAAGGAAGACCTAGCAAACTTGATACATATTACACCAATCGAAATCGTCATACCTTATAACATAGGCGGTAGCCTTCAATATAGTGGCTATTCTATGTTCAGGTAGCTAGAAAGAAGCTGAATCTCAATACTAGGACCGCCATCCCTAGCAACTGTATTCATACACCAATTCGAATCCTCATTACCTTATAACATAGGGGTAGGTAACAATATTAGGGATATTCTATGATCAGGCGTTGGGAACCTATCAAGATTGGAAACAATCAATAAATCTGAGTCATCAAAAGATGAACCACATAATAGATGCAACCGACAAAGATGGCGTATCAAAGAGTTTGAACCATCAATGTTATAGGTAGGTATCAAAGATGCCGTCCACAAAGATGAGTCATCATATAGATGATACCATCAATTATAGGTGGTATTCAAAGATGTGACGGATCATAAGATGAGTCATCAAAATGCTGAGCCGGACAGAAGTTGGAGCTATCAAAGTTGAGCCATCAAAGTTGAGCCATCAAAGTTGAACCATCAAAGCTAAGTCATTAAAGTTGAGGCAGCATTAATGTTGAGGCATCAAAGTTGAGCATCAAAGTTGAGGCATCAAAGTTGAGCATCAAAGTTGAGCATCAAAAAGCTAGGCATCAAAGTGTGCAGCCATCAAATCTAGGCCTCAAAATAATCGATTGTGTGGTAATGGTGTGTTAAGCGTAAGTGTAAGTGTATCTATGTGTGAGTGTAAGTGTAAGTGTCTATAGGTGAGTGTAAGTGTCTATGGGTAAGTGTAAGTTGTCTATGGTTGAGTGGTAAGTGGTATAAGTGGTCTATGCGCCCGGGTGTGTAGTTCATAGGTGTTGTGTGTATCTGTGTGTGAGTGTGTGTAAATTAGGTGTGAGTGTATCTGTGTGTTGAGTGAATTGTATAGTCGTCTTATGCCAAAGGGTGGTAGGTGTAGTGTTTGAGTGTATGTCTAGGTATGGGTGTATGTGTATGTGTGGGTGTGGGTGTAGGTGTGTAGGTGTATTGTGTCGTAGCGTATGTGAGTATGTTGTGTCGTTAGGTGATTTGTGTGTAGAGCAGGTGTGAGCTATAGGTGGGTGTATGGTGGATAAGTAGCCTAGGGGGTGATGCGTGGTGTGTGTGTGTGTGGGGTGTGATGGTAAGGATATAAAGGATAATATAGGTATATATACTATATATATAGTATATATGATTTTTTATGTGTAGTTGATCTTAATATGGTTAACTCAGGTTGATAGTATAGTAAATAAGTAGTGATATATAGGTATAGTAGATATTATAGTATATATATATGTACAGGTGGATATAAAGAAAGTCAGTTAGTTACTTATGTAGTGGGGATTATGAGTGTGGAGGTTATTATATTATATATTATTGATGTAGTTATTACCAAAACTTAGTCCCTGTCCTATAGAATACTAATCCTGTAGGATAGTGTATAGTATAGTATAGTATATAGGTAGTATATATATAGAGGTTATAGTATGAGTATTAGAGTAGGTATGTATATATATAGTATATATTATTAGGGGTGAGGTAGGAGTATGAGTAGTTATAGTATAGTATATATTAGTAATGCAATTGATTGAGTGGGGGTTATTCATTAGTTATTATTATGGTAGTGGATTATTATTTGATTATTTGATTATTAGTATTATTATCATACTATCCTCTTCTATGGTGGTGGTAGTATATAATTATCAATATATCCTCTTGTATAGTTGTGGTAGTGATACTGATAATAGATATAGATGAATAATTAATAATAATATTTAATAAACAATAATGAAAAGAATCATGAATAGTATAATTATAATAATAGTAATAAGTATAATAATAATAAATAATGAGATTAAGATAATAATTGATAGTAGCATAATAAATAATAATACCATCATAAATAATAGTAATAAATAATATGGAATAAAGAATAATAATGAAATAGATAAAGGAAAATTGAGGTATTTGTAGTGTTGATTTGTTTGGTAGTGATAGTGAGTGAGGTAGGTGAGTGAGGTAGGGTAGTGGAGTGAGGTAGTATAGGTAGTATAGTATGATAATATATATATATAGTATATATATATAGTAGGTATATATATGTAGGGTATATATATAGTAGTATATTATATTTAGGCGAGGCACGGTGGAAAGCAAAGGAATAATAGATGAAGAATAATTAGATAATAATGAATAATTAGATGAATAATGAATCAATGAAATAATACATGGAAGTATTGGTGAGGTAGTGAGTGGGGTAGTAGGATGATAGGGTGATGGAGGTGAGGTGGAGGTAGGGAGGGGTGAGGAGGGGATGTAGTAGTAGTAGTTTTTTGATACTATAAGGATGATATAGCTATATTTAAATCCATTTAGATAGCTTTATTATATATATATATATATTATTAATATATATATTACACTCACACACACACAACACACACACACACGCACACCCCCCTAGGCTACTTATCCACACATACACCCACCCTAGCTCACACCTGCATCTACACACACAAATACACATACACACACATACTCACATACCTAGATACAACCATACGACCTACACCTACACCCACCCATACAAGACACATTTACACCGCATTACCTAGACATCACACTCACCTACAGCCTACACTACCTTGCCATAGACACTTACACTTACACTCACACACCAAGGATACACTCACACTTATGCTTACACAACACTCACACACAGATACACACACACCCTATACCTACTACACACCCGGCCATAGACACTTATACACACTTACACTCACCCATAGACACTTACACTTACCCATAGACACTTACACTCACCTATAGACACTTACACTTACACTCACACATAGATACACTTACACTTACGCTTACACACACATACACACACACTCGATATTTTGAGGCCTCAGCTTTGATGGCCTCAACTTTGCCATGCCTCAGCTTGATGTGCCTCAAACTTTGATGCCTCAACTTGATGCCTCAACTTTGATTGCCTCAGCTTTTGATGCCTCAACCTTGATGCCTCAAACTTTAATGACTTAGCTTTGATGGTGGTTCAACTTTATGATGGCTCAAACTTGATGCGCCTACAACTTGATAGCCTCAACCTTTGTCGGCTCAGCCATTATGATGACTCATCTTTGATCCCGTCATCTTTGATACCACCTATATTGATGGTTCATCTTTGATGACTCATCTTTGATGCCGGCATCTTTGATACTACACTATATGATGGTTCATTCTTTGATGACGCTCATCTTTGTCGACGTTCATCTTGGTGGTTCATCTTTTGCATGACTCAGATTTATTGATGTTTCAACTTTGATGGTTCCCAACCCCTAGATCATAGAAATAGCACTTAATATTGGTACACTACCCCTATGTTATAGGTATGCAGGATTCGATTGTGTATATACAAAGTTGCATAGTTTATGCGTCCTAGGTATGAGTTAGCTTTTCTTAGCCTACCCTGAACATAGAATAGCATAATATTGAAGGCCTACCCCTATGATTATAAGGTATGACCGATTCGATTGTGTATATTATAAGTTGCTAGGATCCTTCCTTTCTCTATGAGTTAGCTTTTTCTAAGCTACCTGCCCTTACATCATAGAACAAGCGTTAATATTAATGTTCTTCTCCATAGGTTATAGCGGACCACCATTTACGCCAGCATGAGCCCTCCGCACAAAAGGCAGACAAACCCGCCCGCCCGGCGTTCCCGGCCCGCCGCTGTGCGCCCGCAGGCGCCAATATTTCGGCGTCCCGCCGCCGCGTTGCGCCCGCAGGCGCAATTATTATTATTTTACCCGCCGGCCGCGTGCGCCCGCAGGCGCAATATTTCCGCGCGAACGAAAAATATATATATATACTATTGAATCATTCATTTTATTTCATCTAAACATTTTTATTTAAAAACATTTTACCATCCTAAAACTGTAACTCATACCAGACCTATTATATTAACACATATGTTTCTAGTTGTGATATACAATGCTAAACTATTCAAAAAAAAATTCTTTTCAAATATACTATGCGTTTCAGTTTACTTCATACTTAAACATTTTTATTAAAAACATATTACTTTACAGCCTTAAAGCAGCTAAAACAGCTAAATCAATAACTCAAATGCCTAGCAGCAGAGGGAATAGTAAGGCTTTGTTTTACTGCTTTACTGCTTTACTGCTTTTAACTCATATATTTATTAACATTATTGTTTCTTTTATATTTTTTACTTAATACTTTTTAATTTATTAAAATTTCTAAAAATTGTTATGTAAGAAAAGAAAAAAATCAAGAGTGTCTGATTATATAAACATTTTTATTTTACTACAATTTGTACGAAATTTTATTAAAAAATCATATTACTGTATCATACCTTAAAGCAGAAATCAGTAAATCAATAGGAGGTTACGAGCATACAAAGGATTAGTATGCTTTTGTTTTACTGCTTTACTGCTTTAACTCATATGCGTTACTGCTTTAACTCATATATTTATTAACATTACATATCTTAAAGCAAGTAAATCAGTAAATCAATAGCGCTGTTGCCTAGCAAAAAAAATGAATTAGTAGCGCTTTTGTTTACTGCTTTACTGCTTTAACTCATATGCTTTACTGCTTAACTCATGTTTTAACTCATATGCTTACTGCTTTAACTCATATATTTATAACATTATGTTTTCTTTTATATTTTTATTTTGTTTTAATACCTTTTTATTTATTAATTATTTTTATTATTATTTTTATTATATTTGTTTAATACGTTTATTTATTATTATTTTATTTTTATATTTATTTTATTATTTTTATTATTATTATTTTTATTAATTATTAATTTTATGTTTCTTTTAAGTTTCTCAAAAGTTTATTAGTAAACTTCAGATCTTTACTTCATGCCTATAATAATTCTTAATTTAACACACACACACACACCACACACACACACACACCACACACACACACACACACACACACACCACACACACACGCACCCTGTTTCAAAATATCAAATAAGTTCTTTTGCAGATGAAACATACTTATAATTATTAAAACATTTTATGTTTTAATTAAACACGTACGATTTATATTACTCATTCAATTACAACTAAAATTAATTTCAAAGTTTCTTAAAACTTCCATAATAACGGTGTAATTATCTCTGCACAAAAGAATTTAAATTATTAACTGTTAATACTTTTTGTTTATTACATTTTTATAACTAACAAGTTATAAATAATTTTTACGTAAAATTTTATGAAAATTTTAGTAAAAAACATATATTTTACGTACCTTAAGCATAAATCAGTAAATCAGTAAGGCCAACCCCTAGCACCCCTCTACAAAAAGCAGAGATTTTTGTTAATAATGTATAAAAATAACAAAAATAGTTCTTCTCTGCCTTAACATAACATGTATTTATTAAAATCATTCTAAGGTTTTATTTAAAAGAAACAATTATTCACTTACATTTTATATTATTCGCTCAATGTTAACTAAAAATTATTTCAAAATTTTTTAAATAATTCGGATTTTAACTTTATTATTATATTATTATTATTATGTATTATATATTATTTATTATTATTATTAATTATTATTATTATTATTATTATCTATGCTACATTGACAATCCAACACGAAAAACACAAACAACGCGCACTCCTTACAGATACGAAACTGAACTCTTCTGTAAAATGTGTTGAAAATAACTACTTTTAGCCGCCTAAATTTAGGATAAAGCCTTTTTTGTATCCCCCGGGGCGATGTTAGGCCTAATACCAGGTCAAAATATATTTCAAACTGACCTCTTTCTGTAACAAATGTGTTGAAATAACTACGTTAGGCCTAAATTTAGGATAAGCCTTTTGTACCCCGGGGGTGATTTAAGCCTAATACCAGCGTCAAAAAGTAATTCAGTATAGACAAAGAATTGATGAATCAATGTGATTATTTTATAGAATACTATTTCAACACTGAAACATGCTGGATAGGCAAGATCCTTTAAGCAGGTAAGAAGAAATGTTTTCCTTTTCTTGTGAATGCGACGGAGTAATCCTTATCTCTATATGACCTCGTATGTGATTCGTCGGGAATTATTTTATCGCTTTTTTGCCTTTTAAGGTATGGAAAAACATGTTTTTTCATATCCTGAGCCTTACCTGTTATTGGATGAAAATTATATTGAGGTATACATGTTAAGCTTTAGACCCAAACTCATTTAAAAATCATACTCGTTTTGGCTGTTAAACGGTGCGCACAAGTTCTCTGATTTGTAATAAAAGATGTTCTATTTTCACTAAGTGTATATCATGATTCACCTTAACAGCTGTATACCTCAATACAAGACATTGTCCAGTGGGAAATTAAGATCCCAGGAAGTAGGCGTTTCATTCATTATATAAAAGAAAAAACCCGAGGATTTGAATTTTTCAAGTGTGCTACCCATTCACAATGTTATAGTACCCAGCGTATTTTCATGAGTCCAGATGAAACTTGTATATGTAAAACAACACTGAAGCAGTGCTTACAGAATACTTTAAAAACCAAGCCTCAGCCTTTAAGCTTGACCCAAACAGTTATTTAGCCTGAGCGAAGAAAGTAAACAACGATAAGCAACTTACTCTATCATTTTAAACATCAAAACATAATCAGTTTGGAAGTTAGATTATGGGAGCGAAATAATGAAAACAGCCGTATTTGAACCTACATCAAATGGATTCTACATTTCAGGCTAATAACTGTTTCGTCAGAGGTTAGTAGGCGAGTGATAATGCAGATGAAGAAAACGATATGTTTTATCTAATTACGTGACCGTAAATTCATTACATGTTATACCAGGAATAATACGCATTTAAGAAAATCCTGGTCGATGATCCTCCGATCATTATCGACGCTTCCTAAGTTCTATAGACGTGCAGAAATTCATCTATTCTACTTAGAAAACAATCGCAAGAAAGTATTTATGCAGCTGACCCTCCAAAATGTAAATATACTATGATAATCTGAGAAGGAACTTTTTACATATGTACTATCTGAAGGTATTACTGAGATACGAAACTATATAATCGATAATGATATAAATGATACATATTTGTAAAACTTTAGAGAGTTTTAATTTGCAAAATTGTCATAAACATCATGTAAAAAATGTCGTAGCATGTTATATTATTGCATTATATTTAATGCTAAACCTTATATATATATATACGTATATATTATATATTATATATTAATATAATATATATATATATATATAATAATATATTATATATATATATAATTATATATATTATATATATATATATATAATATATATATATATATTATATATATATATATATAAATATTATATATATATATATACTATATATATTATACTTATATATATACTATATATTATATATAATATATATATATATATTATATATATATATATATATATATAATATATATATATCATATATATATATTATATATATATATATATATATATAATATATAAATAAATACTAGTATATATATATATACCGTTGTAAATATATTTAACACTTCTTGTATATTTTTAATGGTTAAACCCTTGTAAGCAAATGAATTAATTAAATTTCTAATTAGCTATAGTATAAGTTTTTATTATCCTTATTTTTACTTTCTTAAATGTAAATATTTACATGTATGTAAGAGTTGAATGTATATAAATAATAAAAGTTCTATCAAGCTTTAAACTATACATATAATTTTAATCCAATCACAGGTAAGGCTCGGGATATGAAAAAACATGTTTTTACATACCTTAAAAACCAAAAAGCGATAAAAAATTCTCGACCAATCACATACTGCGCGTTCATATAGAGATAAGGATTACTCCGTCCATTCACAAGAAGGAAAACATTTCCTACTTACCTGCTTAAAGGATCTTGCCTATCCAGCATCTTTCAGTTTGAAATATATTTATAAAAATAATAACATTGATTATCGATTCTTGCTATACTGGAATTACTTTTTTGACCTGGTATTAGCTTAAATCAGCCGGATACAAAAGGCTTTATCCTAAATTTAGCTACGTAGTTATTTCAACACATTTTACAGAAAAAAGGTCAGTTTGCAAATATATTTTGACCTGGTATAAGGCTTAAAATAGCCCGTTTACAAAAAGGCTTATCCTAAATTTAGGCCTAAAAAGTAGTTATTTTCAACACATTTTACAGAAAGAGGTCAGTTTCGTATCTGTAAGGAGGAGTGCCCGTTGTTGTGTTTTCTCGATTTGGATTGGGATTTTCAATGTACATAGATAATAATAATAATAATAATTAATAATAATAATAATAATATAATAATAATAATTAATAATAATAATAAGAATAATAATAATAAAGAAAATCCGAATTATTAAAAAAACTTTGAAATATTTAGTTAACATTGAGCGAATAATATAAATGTAAGTGAATAATTGTTATTTTTAAATAAAAACTAGAATGATTTTATAAAATACATGTTATGTGAGCAGAGAAGAACTTATTTTGTAATTTTTATACTTATTACATGGTTAAAGACGATGTAAAGCAGTAAGTCAAATAGAACAAAACGTGGCATGGCTTGGTGTAGAGGGGTGCTAGGGCTGCCTTACTGATTTACTGATTTATGCATTTTAAGGTACGTAAAATATATGTTTTACTAAAATTCATACAAATTTTAGTAAAAATTATTTTAAAAACTTTGATAGTTATAAAAATTTTATAAACAGAAAAGTATAACAGTTAATAATAAATTCTTTGCTTAAAGATAATCATTGATTTATTATAGAAGTTTTAAGAAACTTTGTGCGCAATTTATGGATAATTGAATGAGTAAATATAAATGTACGTGTTTAATTAAAACATAAAATGTTTAATGAAATTATAATTAATGTCATACAAAGAACTTATTGAGTATGTTTTAAAACAGGCGTTGTGTTGTGGTGCTTGTGTGTGTTGTGTGTGTGTGTGTGCTGTGTGTGCGTGTGTGTGTGTGTGTGTGTCCTGTGTGTGTGTGTGTGTGTGTGTGTGTGGTGTCGTGGTGGGTGTGTTGCTGTGTGAACCTGTGACATAGTGTGTTAAAAATAATAACAAATAGGCATGAAGTAAATAACACTAAGTATAATAATAAAAAGAATAATAAAAAAAAAAAATAAAAATAAAAAATAATAATAATAAAAATAATAATAATAAAAATAATAATAATAAAATAATAAAAAATAAAAAATAATAATAAATAAAAAGTATTAAAACAATAAAATAAAAATAATAATAAAATAATAATAAATAAAAAGTATTAAAACAAAATAAAAAATATAAAAGAAAACATAATGCTTAATAAATATATGAGTTAAAGCAGGTAATAGCCATATGAGTTTTAAAGCCAGCTAAAAGCAGTAAAGCATATGTAGTTTAAAGCAGTAAAAGCATATTGAGTTAAAGCAGTAAAGCAGTAAAACAAAAGCCACTAATCCCTTTGTTGCTAGGCAACACTTTATTGATTTACTGATTTACTGGCTTAGAGCATATGTAATGTTAATAAATATTATGAGGAAAGCAGTAACGCATATGAGATTAAAAGCGTAAAGCCAGTAAAACAAAAAGCATACTAATCCTTTGTTGCTAGGTAACACCTCTACTTGATTTACTGTTTTACTGCTTTAAGGTCTGTAAAGTAATATGTTTAATAAAATTTCGTACAATTGTAGTAAAACTGAATGACTCATAGTATATTTGGACACTTGATTTTTTGTTCTTACTACAATTTTAAAAATTTATAAAATTAAAAAAGTATTAAGTTAAAAAAATATAAAGAAAAATAATGTTAATAAAATATATGAGGTTAAAGCAGTAAATCAGTAAAGAGGTAAACAAAAGCATTACATTCCCTCTGCTGCTAGGCTTTGAGTTATGATTTAACTGTTTTACTGCTTTAAGGCTGTAAAGTATATTTTTTTTTAATAAAAATGTTTAAGTATGAAGTAAAATGAATCATAGTATATTTGAAAAGAATTTTTTTTTGAATAGTTTACATTGATATCACAACTATGAAATATGTGTTAAATAATAATAGGTCTGTAATGAGTTACAGTTTTAGGATCGTAAAATGTTTTTAATAAAAATGTTTAAGTATGAAATAAAAATGAATGATTCATAGTATATATATATATTTCTTTCGCGCGGAAATATTGCGCCTGCCGCGGCGCACGCGGCGGCGGTTACGCGGGAATATTGCGCCTGCGGGCGCACGCGGCGGGCGGGAACGCGGAAATATTGCGCCTGCGGGCGCACGCGGCGGGCGGGTTTGTCTGCCTTTGTGCGGAGGGCTCATGCTGCGTCATGGTGGTCCGCTTATAACCTATGGGAAGACATTAATATTAACGTTGTTCTATGATGTAGGGCAGGTAGCTTAGAAAAAGCTAACTCATAGTAGAAAGGAAGGATCCTAGCAACTTATAATATACACCAATCGAATCGTCATACCTTATAACATAGGGGTAGGTACCAATATTAGTGCTATTCTATGATCAGGGTAGGCTAGAAAAAAGCTAACTCATACTAGGACGCATCCTAGGCAACTTGTAATATACACCATCGAATCCTCTATACCTTATTAACCATAGGTTAGGTACCAATATTAGTGCTATTCTATGATCAGGGGTTGGGAACCATCAAAGTTGAACAATCAATAAATCTGAGTCATCAAAGATGAACCATCAAAGATGAACCGACAAAGATGACGTCATCAAAGATGAACCATCAATATAGGTAGTATCAAAGATGCCGGCATCAAAGAAGAGTCATCAAAGATGAACCATCAATATAGGTGGTATCAAAGATGAAGGGATCAAAGGTGAGTCATCAATAATGCTGAGCCGACAAAGTTGAGCCATCAAAGTTGAGCCATCAAAGTTGCAGCCATCCAAAGTTGATACCATCAAAGCTAAAGTCATTAAATGAGGCATCAAAGTTGAGCATCAAAGTTGAGGCATCAAAGTTGCAGGCATCAAAGTGAGGCATCAAAGTTGAGGCATCAAAGCTAGGCCATCAAAGTTGAGCCATCAAAGCTGCGGCTCAAAATATCGAGTGTGTGGTGTGTATGTGTGTGTAAGGCGTAAGTGTAAGGTATCTATGTTTGTGAGGTGTAAGTAAAGTCTGTATACTATAGGTGAGCTGTGTGGTCTATGCGCGTAAGTGTAAGTGGTCTATGCGTTGAGTGTAAGTGTGTATAAGTGTCTATGACTGGCGTGTAGTATAGGTGTGTGTTGTATCTGTGTGTGTTGTAAGCATAAAGTGTGAGTGGTATACTGCTGTTCTGAGTGTAAGTGTAAAGTGTCTTATGGCAGGGTGTGTAGGTGTAGGTGAGTGTATGTCTAGTATGGGTGTTATTTGTCTATGTATGCGGTGATGTAGGTGTAGTGTATGCTGTCTAGGTATGGTGTATGTGTGTGATGTGTATTGGTGTGTGGTAGCGTGCAGGTGTGAGCTAGACGCGGTGCTATTGTGTGCATAAGTAGGCCTAGGGGGTGTGCTCGGTGTGTCTGTGTTGTTTGTGTGGTGAGTGTAAAGTAATAACATATATATATATATAATATATATACTATATATATATAACTATATATATATACTATATATATATAATATATATATATATATATTATCTACATATATTATATATAATTTATATATTATAATATATTATATATATATAAATATATTAAATAGTATACTATATAGATATATATATATAAGTACTTTTATATTATTAATTAATTTTTTTATTTTAAATTTTATATTAAAAATTTTTTATTTATTTTTATTTTTTTTTTTTTTTTTAATCAGTTATTACACTTGAGTTCAGCCTTTTTATATATATATTATATTATATATATAATATATATATATATTATATATATATATATATATATACACAGTATATATATATATATATATATATATATATATATATATATATATATATATATTACCAATTACAATTATTATGATTTTAATAAATAACTTTTATTATTCCTATTATTATTATTATATTATTTATTATTATTATATTATATTATATTATTGTGCTTCCACGTGTTCGCTTATATATCTTGTGTGGTGAATCGTTGTGTGTGTGTGTGTGTGTGTGTCGTGTGTAGGTGGCGAAGCACGTTAGGTGTTTCAAAGGCAACGCAAGTATATATATATATATATATATATTATATATAATATATATTATATATATATATATATAATTATTATATATATATAAATATATATATAATATATATAATATATTATATATTATATAATAATATATATTATATATATATATATAGTATATATAATATATATATACTATATATATATATACTATATAATAATATATATATATATAGATATATGATATATAATTATTATTATTATTATTATATAATTATTTATTATTATTATAATTATTATTATAAATTATATAATAATATATATATATATATATATATATATATATAATATATATAATTATATATAATATATATATATATATATATATACTATTATATATATATATATAATATTTATATATATATATATATATATATATATATATATAATATATATATATATATATATATAAAGTTAATTATATAAAACTCTGGATTTAACGCTTATATTAGACTTGAAATAAAGATCCATGCCTCTCAGATTCTTGCTGGATCTGTGAGCTAAAGACCTGCACTTGCAAAGGGGCTAGGGGATCGCAGTTCTACCCTGGGTTATTCCTGCCGGTTTATATTTATGAATTTATGACCCAAGGCTCATGTGTGGGTGTGTGTGCGTTGTGTGTGTGTGTGTGTGCGTGCTGTAGGTGTAGGTGTGTGATCAAGTTAGGATAGATACATATACAAGCGTTCAAGTAGAAATAGAAACATACATGCGTTCAAGTTTAGGAACGATACCTACATGCGTTCAAGTTAGGAACGTACATACATGCGTTCAAAGTTAGGATCGGTACATACAGGACAGGTAAACCTACATGCGTTCAAGTTAGGCGGGCAGTTACCCTACCCAAGATAGGGCGGCAGGTACCTGCCTGAGTTCAAGTTAATCCCTACTAATCTTAAAGAATGTCGTCAATTTCAGGCCTTGATACGGATATCAGGCCGAAATATCAAGTCAAAACATCGAACAAAAAGGGGCTACGCCCCTTAAAAAGGGCTTGTGTCAGAGTTTTACGAGTAGAGTGAGCAGAAGAAAGATATGGCGAAAATTCGAAGATGGCGTATCTACGACACGAGATGCAGTAGAGTGTGAAGCTCAGCTTATCACAGAAGTACCTGAAGTGCTCCACACCTCGATCGTCTATCGGCCGATACTCACGATCGAAAGCTTTCAATATGTCAGAGCCACCTACGCATGACCCTTAGATCATAAATCATGAGATAATAAAGTTTTCACCAGTTTAACTTCGATCTCACTAACAATAAGCTTACTAAAAGAGCCGCAAAGAAGAAATAGAGAGTGTCTACGCGAGATCTCCAGAGCAGAGCGGCACGTGTAACGGAGTCGAAATCTGATAGACAAAGAACACATGTGCATATAGTCACTCATATACTTGCGAGGTTACCTTGCTTACACACACCTCATGATATCTGGAGTAGATCGTACACAGAACAATAAAGCGTCAGGTCTCTCGTAACAACTATAAAGAATTAAAAATAACTTTAAGAGCCAAAGATAGTGAATAAAAGTGTTATCAAATCTCGAAAAAACGCGACAGGTACATTCAGAAAACTCTACGGCTCCTGTCAATCACTTAGGAGCGCAATATCATCTACGACAATGCTATTATATAAAGTTTAACAGATCTATACACACAAGGACTCTAATTCTCATCTGATACGATATGTTTACAGGCAGATACATGTAGACAACTGAGAGGCAGTGGTAGTGCGATTGGTTTAGGTTCTGAAATTAGATGAAAAAAGGAGCCAAAGAGATTTAATTAACCTTTCAGGAGGGCTTTAGCAAACAGATTCGTATATCATTAAGGAGAAAGGCCAGATTTACACGAACTTAATAGATGTTTTTGGCAAGAGGTCAGAAATTTTATTCCGTGGAGAACTAAGAGTCTGCCTCAACTAACTTTTAAGTGTAAAGCCACGCTTTGGTCCTTTTAATTAATATCTCCTTGCAACGATTCCGCCGAAAGATGTTCGCAAGAGTGATACGAAATCACAGGAGCTTCCTCTATTCCCGAAACGTTATTCTATCATGAAAGTGCACGAAAACACATCGAACATGATGTAGAGTATTTGGCGGAGAGAAAATATTCAGAGTATGAAATGACACAGACACCTGCTCATCCCAGCGGTTTGCCATGATGTGTCCTAATACCCTTATACCTTTTGTGCAAACACCGAAGCATCCTACTCAGTGTTCAAGACGGGAAATCGAGTTTTCAACTAAGAATGATTATGCGAAGAAGTGGATCCATTTCGTACCCATTATTACTCGATAAGCGTGTGCGATTATGGGAGGCCTAGTGGAGCTGCTGGATTAGAAAGTATTGTAATTAAGAACTATCAAGAATGACGTGGTTAGATAACAATGAGCTATATATCAGAAACATCTGTGTATAAAGTGAACAGATAGTTATTGGTGAATACATAGAGATCCTGTTTAAGGATTTGGTTAAGGGATCTCACATATATGTAGTTTCCTTAATGCGTGAGCTGGCATCCATTTGACCGATAAAGAATTAA
Source organism: Trachelipus rathkii (assembly GCA_015478945.1). NCBI lineage: Eukaryota > Metazoa > Arthropoda > Malacostraca > Isopoda > Trachelipodidae > Trachelipus > Trachelipus rathkii. The sequence goes on along the minus strand of JABUQX010027717.1, from coordinate 58,381 downwards.
ACCTGAATATATTTAATCTCCTTCACCAACACATGTGTATTCTCACAGTATGAACAGGAGGCCAACCTGCACAATGTGATATCATTTGAGGACGAGAATAAGAGGATCATAAACAGTTTTCGTGATAATAATGTTGATCATCTTACTGAAGGTGAAAGTTACTTAGTTTTGTCTCGAGCAACATTTATTATGTAACCTGATGATAATAGAAGGCATTGAATATCTCAAGATTTCAAGGGAATAAAGTTTACTTCTTATCGCCACAATCCATATAAAAAGAAATCAAAATGCTCAAAACTCTCGATAAATTTTTCATAAATTAAAATATAAAACTGTCAAATTTATATTTCCATGTTTTTCCTTCTTCTGAGGTGTATGTGTTGAAAAGAATATATAATCATAAATTCAGTTAGAATGTGCTTCTAATTAGTTATTGATATTTACATATTGTTGAGGTTTTTCATTCTCGTAGGTACAGTAGCCTATAAATCAGCGCGTCATGCGAGGGATGTATCTATTATAATTAAATATATTTTGTTTAAAATACATTATGCCTTAAGAATTCCATTGGTATTAGTATGACCACTTAATTTCTATCAGTGAAGGCCTTGCTTGTATTTTCTATAGATTTGATCTTCGTTATCTCTCGTTACTCATTTGTTTTACGATGTCTCGAAGACCTCTTCATTGTGGATTACTGCTCAAACTCCACAATAACAGTTTAAAAGAGAAATTTCATTCTTTGCTATCACAGTTTTATTCTTATCTCTGTCACTCTTGCCGTATGTTTCCACCTGTTTTAAAGCGTTTCTCTCTTTACAAAGACTTTCCATCTCTGTCCTGAGCAAAGGTGCTCCATTCCCTCTTATGAAAGTCTAATTCTAGCTAAGTGTAAGATGAGTTGAAGGAAAACTTTAGTAACGAAATTTATCCACAAGATAGATTTCCCATCAATAACTCAGAGCTGACAAGATTTTTTTCTGTAATAAAATATATTCTCTGAAGTCACACCGTGTAATATTCATAGTGTTAATTTGTCTGCTTAAGTTAAAGGCGAAAATATAATTGTTTTGTAAGATAAATTAAAAAAATTTAAAAAATTAAGGGCATTGTCCGTATTCAATAGCGAGGCAACTATGTATACGCTTTATTGTGATAAATACAGACAGAGGAGCATCTAAAACACCTATGACCCTATCTGTCCTCGCGACTCGTGACCGGTCGCTCTACCTATTTGTGCCACGTTAGCGGCATCAGTTTTAGGCCTCTTCTCCTCTAGCATAGTTTTCTGTATGTTTTAAGTTATTATTATTTGTTTGTTTTTGTTTTTGGAATTTATTTATTTAGTTTTTAATTTTTTGCGGTTATTCCGGCTGCTTTTTTAGCTCTCTATGAAAAGTAGCTTTATTTAAACTATCGCCCTAAACGTGTGCTTTGCTTGTATCTGACACTCCGCCTGTGCTCTTCGCACCTATTTAACGACAAAACGTGGACGAAAGCACTGATCGCCTTCTCCGAACGATTATCTACCCTCAAAATGACCTTCATCGATATTAATGATGCTCGACGAGTATTGCCAGTGTCTATTGATCGTCGAGAGCAAAGTTGTTTAGAAACTACTGTAAATTCTTTTTCCAGAGAGCGAAGGTCGTGAGAGTGCGAAGCTCCATTTCATTATTACTATTATAAGCTTAATTCTAGTTTATATGCTTTAGTTTTGAAAGACGTTATTAAATTTTTAAAGATTTACACTTACATACACACACATACAAAAAGAGTATCTGTTATTTTCGGAATCAAATAAGCGACAGAAATCGTAATTTTCAGCTGATATTATTTTAATTTAACATTATAGTATTTGTACGTCAATCACCACTTACAAAATATTATTAGATTTATTTATTTGCCTGTATGGAGTTGCAGATTTTACAGCTTCAAACAATTTCATATTGTTATTTTTATTTCGTATCGTAATAACACGGTTAGTGCAGAATTATAGTAATACTTTTATATAACAAATATATTTTGTCAATTATTAACCTTTAGTAAGAGGCAAGTTATGAAAGAAAAAGCTATTATAAGTTGATGAATATTTATTTAAGAGACGAGTATATATAAGTCGCCATAATAATTAAATAATAAAATAATAATAATTAATTAATAATAAAATAATTAGCTAGTTCCACAATCTGAATGTGATAATACATCTTATATAGTTAATTAATCTTTAAAAGAAGAACGTAAATAAAGACTTTTTTTACTGTATGTGTAATTTGGCACGGTGTTTTTTTATTTTTTTTCAAATTAATTTTTTTTTTTTTATTTGAGACATTCCAAATGAAAAATAAAAAAAGGAATAAAAAAAAAAATTTTTTTGTGTATGCAAATGAGTTTGAAGAATAACTGCAATCTGCGTTATTCTTTTAATTTGTATATCAAAAAGGGTCGTTAAGATGAATGCTCTGCCTTGAACTCCTCTCCTCCACAAATTTAATGATGTAATAATTAAATTTTAACAGAGAGAAATTAATAAGTTCCCACCCCCGCCCCCTCCAAAAAAAAAAAAAAAAGTTTGAAATTTCATTATGGATGTAATTAGAGCGTATGGTATATAGTACACATCAAACCATAGCAAAGTATTATTGAGGTTAGAGATAGAGTGTAAAAACCACAAGAGTGCGAATAAGTCACTAAAAATATAAAATAACGAATTTTATTTACTTTAGTAATATATTAAGTATATACATATATATATAATAGATATATACATATATATATATATATATAATATATAGTAAATATATATATAATAATAGTATAATATATATAATTAATTAGAAATTATTAATGTATATATATAGTAATATAATTATAAGATATAGTAAATATATAGATAGCATTAATAGATAGTAATGAAAATATAGGATATATAAGTAATATTATATATCGCACTGTTGGCGCTGAGGTTTATGAAATTAGCCGGACTGTCATACGAGCAGGACCTGGTTCAATTCTCCGCGTAGCAGTTGGAATATTTTATACTATACTGGGACGAGATTAAAACTGTAAACTGGACGATAGACCGTATTGGAGGTATGGCGCTGGTTTAGGATAGCTAAGACCTTAATAAGAGTGCGAATTTTACTGTAGTCCCCCCGTGTTAACCTCTGAAGTAAAGAGATAAAGGTACGTTAAAAAAGCGTAGTTTAATAGATTAGATTTAATGTTATATCTGTATCATATTATATATTAGTATATATTATATATTGTAACTAACAGTATAAAAAATATAATTTATACTAATGTAAGTATATATATAAATATGATAACATATAGTTCTAATAATAGTATATGTTAAGTGATATATATTTAGTGATTGTAGAAAACACATTATATTTGAGATGGCGAGATGAGCCATCTTCGTTTAAGAGTGAGATTAAAAAAAAAAATTAAACAATATTGTGTTTGACTGCGTCCTCATTGCGTAATGAGTTGCGTGACGTCACAAATGTTACTAGAGTCATCACTTGATTAATTATGCTCACAATATTATGAGTCCTTGGTCTATATATCTATATAACGATTTTAATCGGAGTATGCCATCTTAGTATAGTAATATTTTTTTTAATGTTAAGTAATTTACTTAGATAATGTTAATTTTTATTTCTGCTTATTTTTTAGATTTGTTTAATCCGACCATATGGATGTATGTGCGCATCATTAATGCATTTATATGGCCCCATATATAATATATAATATATATATATAGTATAATATATATATATAATAGTAGCATGTATTGATGTATTTATATTTTGTATTTTACTATATATAAGTTATATATATATAATATAATTATTACGTATATATATATACTAGTATACTATAGTAATTACATATAATTACATATAATTTTTTTATTTCGGAGGGGAGTGACGCAAGAATGTGTTATTTCTAACACGGGCATACCACTAAATCTGTATCAATACTTATCATTATATTTTATTTTATTGAATTGGGTTTACAAAAATACTCTGAGCCTTTTATATTGATACAGTTGTAAAGTAATAGTGTTTTTGTAGCAGGCATTATAGATACTGGAAATAAAAGCTCAAAAAGTGTTTTTTTTGTATTTGTATTTATTGACTATTGGAGGTTTTTATTGCATTTTTCGTTTAAACACTTTTGTCTGAATAGAATATTACACTTTCATGCTTTGTAAGGAGCCTCTCCGCCCCTCAAACCTCATGCGTGATTCTCTTCAGAAGCTACGAGAGTTTAAGAATTTATAAAAAATTAACAATTATTTGTAATTTAATTCAGGAAGTAATTTGTCATTCAATGAGTATTTACTATAATTAGAGAAAGCTTCCGTTTCCTTATGCTCTGAAGTTTCCCCAATACTATGGGAAAGTAAGGCTCCACATGGTTATCGTCTGTACAATTAGTCTTATTTTGATGTCACCAGCTTACTATTGTTTAGACAACGAATTAGAATGCGAGGAAAGTGGGTTCTCTAACTATTAAGATGAAAACTACTAAACATTGTTGTATGAGCACATATCGTGAAAAATTAAGTCTTTTCATCTGTTTTGCTTAATAGCCTGTTAACTCAAATGTACGTTTGACAAATATTGTTGAAGTTTTCGCGCATACATACGTTCATGTATTTTTATATGAAGAGATTTGAGAGGTTTGTCTGTCTCCATGATGAATACCTTTTCAGAGAGGAATTTTCAGTTTAATTACCGACGCATTGAACGTGATACTAAGCATATCCTCAAAATTTTACCTACGACCATAGTATAAACCTATTCCTACATTTTACGAGATATGGCTCCAAATATACATTATTTATAATAGAGTATGTGAAGGTGAGTAGTGAGCCAATTCTTACAAAAGCAAAATATTGTTTGCTTCTTTGTGTAATATTAGAAATCATTCACTACAAGTGTGTGCCCCCCAAAAAAAAAGTTGAGTTATATTCGCCTATTAGTTTTTTGGTTGTCTCTAAGTAACATTTTTCGTTCTCCAGAGAATGTACGTGCGTCAGAATATCTAATAAATCCATCTCATCTATTTGAGAGCAGTAACCTTGCCAAGACACCGACCTGCTTTGTCACAATTCTATCAGACAAGTCCACGAATATTAAGTGTTAGACTATATAAACCATATAAAAAAAACCACATATAACAAATATATATTGCTGAGAAAAGGTAAGGAAAGAATATGGAAAGATAGTACAAGTATTTGAAAAGAGAAAGATTATGAATTCTTATAGTCATGAATCTCTTGATAGCGGAGATATATGGAAACTAATTAATCTATCCTATCCTCCTAAATTCATATATGTAATTTATTTATTTATATGTATAATAATAATCTAACACCTAAATATACGACTTTCATAAAGTTTTACAAAGTACAGTTGGGCAATGAGCTTATCTCATTAACTTTAATGGTGTATTTTATAATATTCTTATTGAGAACGTTACTCATTTATGAGAACGAAAATGTTACTTTAGGGAAAACCAAATAAAATAAATATCAGAAATATATACCTCAAAATTTTGTGAGGGGAAATATGCTAGTGATAAATGTAAGTTTTAATATCAATATTTTGCTTTTATAAAATGACTTACTATCCATAATCCTCACAAACTCTATTTTAATAAAATGTATTGGATCAATTATGTAAATGTAGGAATAAGGTTATATACTAAATGAGTCGTTAATCACGGTAATAAAATTTTTAATAGATTATTAGTTATTACACGATCAATGTAGTGAGTAACTTAAAACGGAAATTCTCCTAATTCACAATGTTATTATCTTGAGAACTAGTCAACATGACTAATTATAATAATTACTATTCATATAAACAACTTACATATGAATATGTATGCTCACTCGAAAAACTTATAAAACTAGTCAAATAACATATTGGATATAATAAAGTCTATAGCCAACATAATGGTAAAAGACTATTTTTACAGCTTAGTTCACGCTCACATACAACAAATGTTTAGTCTCAGTTACACATATTTGATTCTGATATAATTAACATTTAGCTCCACTTATACTGCTTCACAGTCATAAATATAATAAGTATACAAACAGTAGTGAGAGAGTCAATAGATACTAATCACACTACTTGTATAGAGTCGAATAACCAATGTGGTGACGCTTAAGCATGTTCTCAGATAGTGATTCATATACAAAACTTACAGACTGTAGTTTACTTTCGATGACCTTCATTGACTTGTCTTAAAATAAAAGTATTGAAAATATAATTGAGAATGTATAATGTTTATAACAAAATCAAATGTTACACTTTTCAGTATTACAAGCATGTAATATTTGTTAATTTATTTTTATTTAAACTTAAAACATGTGAGGCGTACTACTGAGAGGATCGCGTCATTATAGGTTAGAGTAGTCGTTGAGGGGGCGAGGGCTATCCCTTACCCAAAGGCGTATGTGCGCGAGCCAATACTTGTATTATACGAGAGTCAATCCCCGAAAAGATACAAACATTAAAAACCTCAAAGTGCAATAAATACACAACAACAAAACAAATCACGTTTTGAGCTCATATCGAGTCGTAATATATAATAGGCCTGCCAAAATAAGATATGTACTTTACAATTCATTCCCTATATTATAATAAGCATATATTTTAATATCCCTCAAGTAAAAATGAAAACTATCTATAATTAATAATAATTTAGGTGTATGACCCTGAGGATATTTAAGTGAAGAATACACCATTATACTTGCGAGTTCTATAGTCCTGATCGAATAAAGAAATCAATTATAAGTTAGGCTTTATCCTTACTATCGACTAATTATTATTATTTATTAAATTATATCGGTATATATGTTATGTGAATTATTATATCCAATACTGACAATATATATGTGATATATATAATTACCCATTAAAGAACATACTTAATTAACGATTACCCTTATAAAGAACTTGACAGCATATAATAATTTTGTTATAATTAATATAATAAATAACAATGTATAATTTAAATATTTGATAATGATACAAAATAATGAAGTAGATTTGTCATGTGTTGAAAATAATAAAATGATGCAGTAAATATATTCAGCACCATAACACAACAAAAATTATAAAAATAGTCAAAACTCAATTACAAATAAAATTATATAACCAGTAAATTATTTAACATTAGAAAAATAATGATCTTATACTAAAAATTGGCATACTGATTAAAATTCGTTAAATAATAGGATAATATAACAGGATGAGATATTATACATAAATTAATCTATAGAGTCAAGAGCGTACTAGTAAACATCTTTGTATATCGTCACGGCAGCTTCATTACCGACACATAATGGCCTCGGAGTCAAAAAACCACAAGTACATTTGAATTTATATTTTATTTTTCTTTATTTAGTTTTCCAAAAACAAAATGGTTTTTCCTCTTCCAAATTAAATAAAACTATTTTTTGTCTATCAATATATTATTATTGTATATATATATATATAATATATAACGTAACTTAAATAGATATAATATATATAATAATCATAATAATATATTAATCTATCTACTTATATATAATTATATATATATGTATAAATAATACTTTAATTATATATACTAACAGCTAATATATATATAACACTCACCTCTTTAAATACTTTATCCGGTCTTTCTTCAGAGTAGGTAAACACGGGGGACTACAGTAAATCGAACTTTAAGGCTGGCTATCCTAAACCAGCGCCACCAACGTGTCGCAGAGATCCAGTTCTTAAATTCTCGCCACAGCCCAAAGGTAGAACAAACTTCCAACTGCTACGACGGAAAGAATTGAACACCCAGCGTCCTACCTCTGTTCTAATGACAGTCCCCGGCAATTCCATAACCCTCTCCAGCGTCACACCACAGGCTACTATATATATAGTATATAATAAAGTTATTTTAACCATAAATATATAATATAGTTGTTATCTATAAATAGACTCAGTACTATAATCTACATATCCTATAATGTCTATAAATAATATATACTATAATACAATCATCGTCCAGGCTGGAGCGTATTGTCCATATAAATAATAAATAATAATCCCCACAAAATGTCAATTCATGAAATATATATAAAGAATAAAATCTTATTATATTTTTAGTGAACTATTCGCCTCTTGATGGTTTTTACACTACTTTCTCAACAAGACGTTGTTAGTTGGAGTGTATTACTTCCACCTAATATTACAATCCAAAAATACAGAATTCAACTTTTTTTTTTTTTTTTGAGCCTAGTCGGGGGGGGGGAACTTAGTATTTTCTGTTAAAATTGTAATATTATTCACTCCAGCTGTTAAATTTTGAGGAAGAGGCTTCAAGCAAGCGCCAATCAATACTTAAAACGACCTTTTGTTCAAATCTGTAAAAGTCTGTGTCTGTTTCAGTTATTCTTCACTCATTTTCAACAACAGAGAGAAATTTCACGAGAGAGTGTCTAACAAAAAAAAAATATGATAAAAATAACTTGAAAAAAAAAGTAAAAACACCGCAACCATACTAACACACACCCAGTTAAGTAAAAAAAGTGCTTTATGTTTGATCTATTTTTTCTGATATTAAGCATTAATCGAATAATAAGGTATTATCACGCATCGTTTGAACTAGATATTTTATTATTATAAATTTATGTATTAATAAAATTTGTGTATTATGCGATTAAATACACGCTATATAATATTCAACAATTATAGCATTTCTTGTTATATTGAATAGCGAATAACTCCAATTTATAAACCATAAAGTGATACAAAATATATTTTCTGTATATAAAAAAGTATTTACCATTCTCAAACGTGTCGTATACAAGTAGAAAAAAAACTAATTTGAAATGTATGTTTTGAGCTGTTTAAAACACTGCAACACAGAAAATTAATTAAAACATTCCACATAAATTTTGCGACACCAATCGTGATGAACGAGCACCAAGAATATTAATGAGTAAATTCACACAATATCAGCTTGAAAATTCAAGATATCTGCAGCTCCTTTATATAAGAAGGTGGTACATATTAAAATGTAATGTATGTTGTCGTGTATGTAAGTGTAAAGTCTAAAAATTTAACACGTCTTTCAAATATAAAAGCCATAATAGAATAGAAGCTTGTAAAAATAGTAATAATGAAAAGGAGCTCGCACTCACGACTTATCGCGTGCGTCTGGCAGAGAAAGAACTTACACCAGATAGTTTCTTAAACAAGCTATTAGCATCCGACATCAAAGCCTGGCAATACTCGTTCGATTTCAATATTCGAGGGTGGGACCAAAGGTCATCATTTTGGCGAAGTATTATCGTCCGAAGGAAGCGATCACCTATTCTCACTTTGTCGTAAATGTGCGGAAACACATGGCGGATTCGTACAAGGCAAGCAACGTTTGGGCGTCGTTTAAATCAAAGAAGCCTACTTCTTCTCAGAGGAGCTACAAAAGCAAAGCGGAAATAACCTGCCAAAAAATAAAAAATAAATAAATATTCTGGTAAAAACAAACAACAAAAAATAATAATAACTTAAACATACCAAGAAAACTATGTAGAGGAAAAGGAGGGCCTAACTGATGCCGCTAACGTGGCACAAATAGTAGAGCCCGACGAGTTCACCGAGTCGCAGAGGCAAAAGGGTCATATGGTTATGATAGCCTCGTGCTGTTATCTACATGCCAATAAGAAACCTCACCTATTATGCATAGTTTCCCTCTATTAATAGGCATGCCTCCTTAATTAAAATTATTTTTTATATAATTGAATTCTTACAAAACAATTATATTTTCGCCCTTACTTAAGCAGCCCCAAAATTAAACATGATGAATTACAGGTGTTGCTTCAGAGAGCGAATATATTTATTTAAAAAAAAAAATCTTGTCAGCTCTGAGTTTTATGAGCTCTACTTGTGTAATTTCGTTCAAAAGTTTCTTCAACATCATTACTAGTGCAGGAATTCAGCTTCAGGGGAAATTGTCACTTTGTCGGCAGCAGAGAATTAAAATTCTCTTGTAAAGAGAAACGGTTCAACACACAGGGGAAAACTATACGCGCGCAAGAGTGCAAGAGAAAAAATAAGATATATGATAGCAAGATGATTTTATTAAAACTGGTGTTGTGTGAGAGTTTGATAGTTCAATAAATGGAGTTTCTGTCTGTTTCCAGCTATCCGTTAAAATGACCACACTGTAAGTACGAGAAGGAAAATAGAGAGATCCACATTATAGGAGTCTGTCAGAAGGCATTAATACCACTATAAATAAAGTAGTCATACCTTACAATACACCGAATGAAGTCTTAAGGCTAATGTATTTTTAAACAATTAATAATTATATAGCATATCCTCGCATGACGCGCTCTAATTTTTGCAACTGTAACCACGAGATGAAAAACTAACATTAAGAAAATCAAGAGAAACTAAATACGAAAAGACATTCTAAAACTGAGTGTTATGATATATATTTCTTTTAACAAACATACACCTCAGAAGAAGGAAACACAACATGGAAATATAATATTGAAATTCTTAATTATCTTTCATGGATATTATCTGTTCATTTATGAAAAATTTAGCGGGTAGTATGAGCATTTTATACACGTCCTTTTTAGTTATGGATTGTGCGACTAAGACTGAGTAACTTATTCTCTCTGAGAGAATCTTGAGAGATATTCTCAATGCTTCTATTATCATCAAGGTACACCACTATAACACGCTCGAGAACAAACGTAAGTAAGACTTTTACAAGGTTCCACTCAGCATGAACACTTATATCAACTGAAAATGATTTGCTTAGCATTATCTTATATTCACTCAATATGATTTATCAGCATTGGAGTCGGTGCCTCCTTTTCATACTTGAATACACAGTCACAGAATCAACACTATATATACGTATCTTAATGATTAATGGTCAGTTGCGTATTAAGGAACCTACATATATCCCCAGATCCCTCAAACCGAATCCATAAACAGGCTATGTTTACACATACTACTACGGGTTACAATATACACAATTTACCACCTATTGCGTTAATTCTAACCACAATCTTTAGTTCTTAATTACAATACTTTCTCTCTCCAGCAGCTCCACTAAGCCCCCAACGGCCACTTTAATCGAGCTAATGGCGTACGATTGGACCACTTCTTCGCTAATCATTCTTAGAATGAATCCCCTGACACTGAGGATGCTCGGTGTTTGTCCGAAAAGTAGGGAGGCGACCATAAGCACCGATGGATGAGCAGGTCATTCCACTTCAACTTGAATATTTTTCTCCCAAATCCATGGTCGATGCACTTGTTTTGTGGCCTTTCATGATAGAAGTATAACGCTTCATCTTGGAAATAGGGGAACCATCTCGTTCTCGTATCACTCTGGAAACATTTCTTTCGCATGGAAATCGTTGCAGGGATATTATTAAACAGGCCAAGCTTTTTTTCAATAAGCAAATGAGCAGACTCCCTTAGTTCTCCCACAAAGGATAAAAATTTTCTGACCTCTTGCCAAAAACATCTATTTAATTCTGTAAATCTGCCTTTCCTCCTCGTTTTAATATCGAATTACCTGAATCTGTTGCTAAAGCCCTCCTGAAAGCGTTATTTAAATCTATCTTTGGCTCCTTTTTTCAATTCTAAGTTACTCGCTAAACCAATCTCGAATCCCTTCCTCTCTCAGTGTCTGAGTTGTGTCTGGCTCTCCTAACACCCATATAGTAGTTCTAGTGCACTTGGAGGATCACTGATGAATCTTGCTTAACGTCAGCAATTCTGTGTTGGTCATGATGCAATTTCCATCTCCAAACCCGGTTATTTGTTGAGGAGTGTGTCTATCACTGAACCTCTGATCGAGCTTCTTTTGTTCACTCTACTCTTTAAGCCTTAATTACTTAAACTTCTCTGTGCGCGGGAAGCTCGGCAGGCATATGGTCCAGTCCAAATCCCAAAAAGCAAGAGTGTAGTGCTATGCTCTCGAACAATTATCTGACTATCTCACATGTGTTATGTCTAAAATCTTTAGAATCCTTAACTCGTTTCTTGGATTATCCGAAAACTCATTCCCTTTCCGTTTATAAGTATGACTTCAGATAATCGAAGTAAACTGGTGACAAACTTTATTATCTCACTGATTTATGATCTAAGAGGGTCATGCGTGGTGGCTCTGACATATTGAAAGCTTTCGATCGAGCATGGCATGCGTCACTTGTGAAATTCAGCTCTTTAAAAACTCGCACCTTCTTGCGCATTCTCCCGTTCTCTAATAAACACCTTCGAATTTTCCCATCTTCTTCGATGACTCTACTGTAAGAACCTGTAAGCAACAAATATTCTTGGTATAACATAAACCTCATATCATAGAGGTTACTGGGGCTGCCTCAAAGAAGCTGACGATTCTGTTCATGTTGCAGGAATTTTCTTCCTCTTAACAGTTACTCCAGCTATATAGGGGTCTTATTCGCCCTGTATGGAGTACGGTTCTCACAATTAGGCTGGCTTCGGTTCCAAACTAAAACTAATAAACTGTCCACTACTTTCAAGCTCCTTTCTCATTATGCTCACTTTATAGAAACCCATCTATCAATCGACGTGCGTGTTAACTCTCTTCTTTTCTGACGCGGTACTATAAGGGGTATAGCGTGTCTCGGGGAGTTGAATTCTCGCATCCCACTGAAACTGCATCACCCTCGTAGCACAATGGGTTCCCTACCCGTACACGAATATTGTGTGAATGTTGGAAACCTCTGGCCTCTTCGAGGTGTTACTCTCTTTTCAGCCACCTCTGCTATGTGGAACTCCCTGCCATCATCTGTTTTTCCTGCTGCATTTAATTAACATTCCTATCTTTAAAGATAGAGTCCGCGCTCATCTGAGAGATTTGCGTAGAGCTCGAGCAGGACTGGTTCTTCTTTCTTATATTATTATAAAAATTGGCAATGATTGATGGTGTTGCCCTCACCTCAACTAACTGTTGGGGGGCAATTTCAAAATAGCGGTAATCAATTCCATGTTAAGAGAGGGATACTTTAACTACACACTTTTAATAACTACTACAAACTACTAACTTTAAAAATTCAATGAATTATTACTGCTGGTCATATAATAGCTATATGATGATAGTTAAACTTTTACTACTAAAATGTTAAGTATTGTAAAATAGGAAAAAAAATATGGTAAGTCAAAATAATATGCTCCTTTCCGTTAAAAATTATTAGTTATTTTTTTTTTCTCTCCATATTAAAATAGTTATTAGGCAAGACAAATTTTATTTTTTATAAAATCCATATCATATATCACTTATTTTTACAAAAGTTGCACCACTTGACATTTTGATTATATATATATATATATATTATATATATATATATTATAATTATATATTAGGAGGGGTTTTAATATATAATTTATAAAAAATATATATATATATATATATATATATATATATATTATATTATTATATATAAATATATATATAATATATATATATATCATATATATATATAATTATATATATATATATATATTATTATTATATATTATTATTAAAAGCAAATATAGTAGAATGAAACATAAATAAAATTTTCGTTTCAAAAATAAAGTCAACTGCGCCCTGTAATGACATGCCGTAATGACGCGGAATTCAAAAGAGTTCAGAAGACTCTGAAAGAAATTCTCGTAGAGTTGCAAAGCATAAAACAATACCTATGCTTCCAAGCGGGAACTTCCTCACTACTACGAGACTTCAATACTACAGTATCTCATCATCCTCCCCCTCCTCCAAAGAAGAAAGATATGTCTAACTTAAAAATCAATTTAGAATGTTGCATTCCTGGAGTTTTGGAGAAAGTCTTGAACTAAGATGATACATACAGGACCATTTTGGAGTAGTCTAAAATAAAGCCTAAGGTAAGGATTAGTGATAACCGCTGCTCAAGATCGTTGAACCCTTACGAAACAGATAAGTTTTACAAGACGGAAACACGTCACATCGATAATGAAGAACCAAACTTGAGAAAATAAGAATAATTATTGATACAACAATATTACACAAAATTAGGCTTATCTGAAGCAGCTAAAGACCTCATCCTAAGTTATAACCCACCTACTGAAAGTTTCATGCTTAAACGATCCTCTAAATCGGGATCAATGTAGAAATCTCGCCATAAATCTCACTGTAAATCCGCGCTATAGAAAATAGAAAATTTAGAAAGCATGTATCAAAAAACTTTTGGATAGAAAAGCGAAGATAACGAAGCGAGTTTATCAAGCAATAACCAATCTTCACATCTGATATTAAGCCTTGGAAAACTTTAGTGCTAGACGACTGACGCTTTTAACGAAAGTGAAGGAGGATCAGGATCAGTTCCATGTACGCTCGATTCCACCGGTAAAAGAGAAGCCATAGCTATGAATACCTACTTCTCCGGAACATAATTCAAGAAATTCAACAAAAAGAACTCTAAGAAATGTTCTCAAAACGGTAAGCATAAATATAATTACTAGGATCATCCTGCTACACAACATTAACTTTTATTGGATCAAATACAAAAACAATAATAGATTTAGAATTGAAGATCTACATAAAAATTGAAAAAAATAAAAAACTGGTCCTAAATATGTAATTTTTTCCTAATACTGAATTACTTCGCATATAAATTAAATTACACACACAACAGCATTCTTACGTAATATCGGAGAGAGACTAATATCAATTTAATGTGAATATACCATAAATATATTACTATTAAACCTTTGCCCAAAGAAAGATACCTTTATCATAAAAATTACCATATGCCTTCATATTACCATCGGAGTCCAAATTTATTATTATGAAAGGTGATATTTAGATATAGAATGCACTAAAATTTTTTTCAACTATTAGTATTTCCTTTAGTTATAAACTTGGAAATGTAATATACATATAATAGCTCGTACTATTAATAACAGCTTCATAATAAATTGCTACACACGAAACATATATACCCTAACAGTGTAACGAAAATTGCTTACATTCTACCATATCATTACAAAATTACTCATAACCAACATGAGTAAAGATAATTAATAGTATGTTCATATACAACTAGATAAGATAAATACACATCATAACTACTCACTGACATAAAATTACCCTACGCGAGTAGCGATTAAGTTAAATCATAACATCATAGTAATAGTATGATCTTCTTAGCTCATGAATGGCACTAATTCTTTTCCTTCAGACTATTGATATTTTATATGTTATCATAGCATCTAATAACACTGATTTATCACTCAAACAATTTACGATCGGCCTACGACTCAAGCATATATTTGTGCTTAAAACAAGTATAAAGAATAAAACTAAAAAGTAACGATATTTTACTAAAATAGATACGGTGTTGGGTATTTATAAAGAATAAAGATATTCATCAACTACTCTTCCACAATGCATTATAAAAACTTATAATGATCAACACAAATATTATAACATGAAAGTTTATTATAGTTATGATGCTAATTATCTTTCTCTCACAATAATACTTTTAAAAGATTTTCATTTTAGTAATAAAACACTATATAAACGAATATACCTAAGCTTCGACCTATGACTTTATATTTGCTAACAAGAAACAAAATACAGATATGTAAGAGATCACGGAGATGTTTTCTTTACAAAGAAGATACCTAAAACCACCATGCACTAATTACCTGGGGTCCAAATTATTAAACATTTAAGAGTTGAATTAATAGCTAAAGAATGATAATTTTACCATCAACAAACTATAAAAAAAAACAGGTTACTAATCAAATATTTGTTATATAACAACAAATATTGAAATTTAACTGATATCTAAGCTCGATTATACTAATAATAAATATATATAATATAAAAATATATAAATATAAATAGATAAGAATAAAAATTATAATAATTGAATTATACATAAAATATATAATATATAATTAAAAAAAATAATATATTAATAAATATATATTAAAATATTCATCTACACTAAGGCTTTTGTATCATTAGATACCAGAACATAACTAACAACCTTAACCTAAATAATTCAATAACCACCTAGTATAATGTTCTCAAGTAAATCTCTCTAGAGTCTATACCACACAAACGAAGATAATCTCTTCAAAACACACACAACTTGACTTTATAAATTACACTCTAAAGATTGAAGTGCCTCACAAATTTATTATTACATATATAAAAGTGTATAATTTTGTTATAGAATGCTAATTTTTATCCTTTAGATATCTTATTGTTATATATATATTTAACACTTAATTTAAAATACGAAATACTATAAGCTTCGGAATCTAGCTATTAATACTGCCTACATTAACTCACCAGAATAATGTTAAGTATTTTAGAGAATTACTTCAATTATAAGAAATACACCTATACAACATTCAGAATAATATAACTTGTCTCTATTAATGTTACCTATTAACGGAGATAACAAATTATTTATACTAATGAAAGATGATATTATTACGTAATGAATGTTAACTTATTATTTTTTACTTTAAATTAAAATGTTATATTAAATATTCTTTGTTATAATATTATTACATACACTTTAAAAACGATTATACAATTATAAAGCTCGACTTCTAATTCGCTTATAATTTTGCATACAATAATTACCAATAGAAATGTAGTATTTTTTAGAGTTTATTTACAAAGAAAGACTCAACGAATAATTCAATAATTCACTCTAGGCCTTTAAATTAACTCCTAACATTATGATCAGCGATCACACCAAAATATTCATAAAGTTGGATTTACACGTTAATGTAAGCTATAATTTTTCCATAAAAAACTTATATAGATATAAATCTCACAACCGGTACATGAAGCGATGAAACAGGAAGAAATGATATTCTTAAGATCACACAGATACTCACTGAAACTCAATGTAATTGTCTACAAACAACTAAGAGATATGTAAGAAATTTTTAGAGTTCCTATTCATAAGTAAATGATTACTCCAAAAAAAGAAAATCACTCACACATTGCCTTAAATTACTTAAGGAGAAGTCCAATATTTTATATTACAATAAAAGGAAATTCTTATATGAAATGCTATATTTACTTTTATCACAACCTAATAATTTATAGATTTCTGATATAGTATATAAATGAACACTTCGACTATGATATTACGCGCTATACGACTCGACACTCATCGACTCTTCTCTAAAGGAATTATTAGCTAACAACGAAAAAAATTCAAAAATATTCATTTCAAAATGAAATATAAGAAATCATAACACACTTCAAAAAACCATTATATAGTACATCTTGATAGTAGATATTCACCTGAAAAAAGAAAGATACAAATAAAAAACATAGCTCTAAACATTCACTTAGCGAGATACACAAGATTAAATATGTAAATAAGTTGTTATAAAATTTGTGAAACTCGATCTTAATTGAATGAGACAGGAGTTATTACATAAACAAAACACTAAAACGCTAAAACAGTAAACTAAACACTGAAGCCCTAAACAAACAGTGCCGAAGCAACTATAAAATTTAATAAAACACAAACACAAACACTCAACACTAATCTCGAGATGTAAAAGATATCTAATAGAGATTTCTTATTAAAGAAGATACACCACAACTTATACAATAATACATGAACTCTAATATTATCCCAATAATAGTAAATCCATTAACATTTACAATGCAAATAGTTCATATATTAGTCCAATGTTTAAGATTAGACTAATTCTCATCACTACCAAATAATCTATATCAATTTCCACACTTTGGTAGGCAAGGACATATACTGTAATCATTAGTTGCTTATAGTTAAACATATAGTAAAGGCTATTTTTGCTACAAGAATCCAAACATAACCAATTCAACCCACATATCTAAATACTAAGACCCAAATAAAATTACCTAGAGAATGTAAAAGTATTAAATTAATGATAGTTCTCTATAAAACACGAAAGAATTATCAAAATTCTTACATATCAAACAACCACTAGCACTAATTAAAAACAGCTAGAGCCTCACAAAATAGTGGAATGGACAACTCCCCGGGTTCCTCGACTCTTAAAAGGGACTGTAATATTAGTTTTAGGTAGTTAAACTTATAAGTATTTTTCTATAATAGTTATAAATAATTAAAGATTTTAATCACTAAAGCCCTTCACTGATACATATTCGACTATAAAAATAAATCTAGCTTATATCACACACCTCAAATCCAAGATCACATACTAGACAGATCGTGAAGTCATATACTCTAAAGAGTAAGGCTCACACAAGAAGTAAAGATACCTCAAACACAGCACATGCCTAATATATCCACTTCCCTAGAGGAGTCCTAATCATATTCTATAAAAAATATAAAAGAAAAAAAGTGATTTCATTGAAATACATCTAAAATACATATAAATATATATTATTATACATAAACCAATTAAGTTTATCTTTGTTTATAAAAAAAAAACAACACTAATATAAAAACAGATTATATACTATAACAGTATCACTCGAAACTAAGCCCTTTATTTGCTTACAATAACAAAAAAATCGAAATATCAATAGATATGCTAAACTGAGGTCTTAATATTAGAGATCTTTAAATATAAAACAGACTACCATACATTAATACAACACCTGCTAAAAGTTACCTAGGAGTCAGTATATTTATACCACTAACGCTAGTATCTATATAGATATAGATTGCCAGTAATCCTTCATATATACACAAACT
The DNA here is from genome assembly GCA_015478945.1 of Trachelipus rathkii. Lineage (NCBI taxonomy): Eukaryota > Metazoa > Arthropoda > Malacostraca > Isopoda > Trachelipodidae > Trachelipus > Trachelipus rathkii. Next base: position 39,609 of record JABUQX010027717.1, on the reverse strand, counting down.
TTAAAGATTTATCATTTTGTTATTAAACACTTAAACGATATAACACTAACATTCGCGACACTTGACTTATTATTGCTTACAAAATATACGAAATGTAAGATTTATTATAATATATTTTAAAGATTCTTAAAAATATAATATATATATAATATAATATATATATTAAATATAATATATAATTAAATAAAAACAAAAGCGCCATAAGTAAACATTATAAGTACTAAAAATTAAAATATAATAAAAAATTATAAATATATTAATTGCATAATTAAAAGTATAATTCTAGTATTGAGTATCAAATTATTATGTAACATAGTATATGAAGATAGATTGAGAGAATTGGTTAAATTAGATAAATATAATAATAATAAATATATAAAAAATTTAATCAATATAAAAATAATATAAATAAAAAGTGATAAATTATAAATTAAGTATAAAAAGAGTATATACTAAGTCTTCACACAAAGATAATTCTGGTAATAGATTTAAAAACCCTTAATCACTACTAAAAAATAAAAATAAAAAACACAAACCACAAAGATAAATGAAAAAAACAAAAACACATTCAATTATAACAAAAAAAAACCATACATATGACTGTACTTTAGCTATAAAATATACTTTATAAAATAAAATATTACACTAAGTAATATATATATATAAATAATTATAAACACTATATAAATAATAAAAAAAAAATATATAAAAAATATTAATAACAATCATCCAAAAACAGCCACACAACAGAAAACTCAAACAGCTCATCAATTCAACGATACATCCAGCAATAGAATCAATAATAAAATATATATAGAACAATATTTTAATAAATAATATAAATATAAAAAAAATAAAATACATATTAATAAAATATGATAATTCAATGAAAAGGGAAGTTACTTAAAAAGATATTTATCAATCTATTTAATCACAATTCCGTCTATCCTGACCATCAAAGTATAACCATAACAACAACTTAAAAGTAAAAAAAAAAACAATACAATATAAAATTAAAAAATTTAATTTCTTACATTTCAAAACTTTCTTTCATTAAATAATTCCTGTAATAACCAACGAAGTAGAAAAATACGAAATAATCCTCAAATCTCAAAAAACCAAAAAACATAAAACAAAAAAAAAATACATAGTCAAAAAAAACAAACTCTCTCACTAATAAGTAAAAAAAAAATTTAAAACACTATAATGTTTCTAACATTAACATCGTAACATTAAACAAAAAATTCATCATAATAAATTTTAATTAATTTCACTTTATTATTAGTTTTCATGTATACCTTTCAATGTTTTTTTGTATCTTACTTTTGTCTTACTTGTATTTACATATTACCCTTTTAAGTGTAATTCATTCTGTCTGGTGTCATATAGACGATTTAAGTTGAGAATTTACAGTCCAATTCTTCATCTCAAGAGAAATTGTTTACACTACTTTTTTACACTTACCTGATTCAGATTTAATTCCCGTAACACTAAAACAAAGTATATTTTACTGCTTAATAATATGCTTTAGCTGAGGAAATAGCCGTCCTTCATTATTTTTTCGTTTATATATTTAATTAAAATAACATTTTAATTCTTATGTCTTTTCATTTATTTGTTCCAACACTTCGTTTTTGTCCTTTTTATAAATCAATTTTATTATTATCTTTTTTACATTATCAATCATTATAAATTCAAATTTTTTTATTCAGTTTTTTCTACAAATATTAAATCAAATAATTATAATTAACTAACTAACTATTGTCATTAATAATTTTGTAACCAATTTTCAACTCTTTGTATAATTTTAATATAATATAATATATATATATTATATATATAAAATTAATAATATAATATATATACTAATATATAACACTATATAATATATAATATAAATAATATATATATATTCACCACCTCCACCATATCTATCATAATGTGTTTCACACCCTCAACATTCATGAGCCTAACGGTTCAACGACTCAGATATCACTATGGACAGGCTTTAAATTTAATATATTAAATCAACAGAAAAACAATATGTAAGATAATTCCACATAACAGAGTTTTCATGAAAATAATACTCACTTGAACGTATCGCTTTAT
>JABUQX010027717.1:22500-32500 GCA_015478945.1 Trachelipus rathkii | reverse complement strand
TTCCTTTCACTTATACTAATATCTAATTAGCTATAACACACTTTGAATAACAATAAAATTATCATACTCTTCTAATATAATATATATATAATATTATATATATACATCAGTATATATTAAGTTTACCCTATGTTTATATATATATTATATACTGCAAAATATAAATAGTATATATATTATAATAATTATATATAGTACATCATTAGCTATACAACTTTAAAAACAAACAAAATTACATAAATAATACAAATTAATATATAATATAATATATATATGATATATTATTATTGATAATATATAATATTTATATTAGTACTATGTAAATATATATAATATATATATATATAATATATAATAATCCACAGAACATTATTGTTATTAACATATAGTTAATGTTTGTATTCACAATATTTGTTTGCAACGAAAGTATTATATACCCTCATAATTACTGTAACAAACTTGTATATAATAAAATTAATTTATTCTTTATTATTATCTTTATTGTATCCCTGTATCACATTTACATTACTACCAAATATCCATATAATATATTATATTATATATATATTATAATCTGTAAATTTTGATTATAATTAATAAATGATATTTATATATAGCATTCATTATATTAATTAAATATATATAATTATATATTATATAATACATATATAAAAGAAAAGATAATAAATAAATTGATAACACAAATACCTGCCTAAATTACCTCGAAAGTATATTAAGTATATATATTAAAAAATTAATTATTATTTTATATATATTCAATCTTAAAAATATCATTATACGTCTTCATCATAATTACTTCCACAGTGTTAATTAACTAAAATTTAAAATTATTACCAAAATTATTACACTTAAACATTTATTGTACACACACACACATATAATATATTATATATATATATAATTTGAATATAAAAGATAATTTTTCGATAGCTTTAGTTAAAATATAACGTATATTAGAAATATAATATAATTTATTATATAGTTAATATTTAACTACTCCCAAAAATAAGTTAAACTAAATTATTGGTTTAATCACATGAATATAATAAATCTTTTTTGAACACCCTGTACGATAGTGTATCTAAATTAATAACTCTCCATAATTCTTTACGTTTAATGTAGAAATAGCTCATTTGTTTTATTATTAAATCATTTACTTGTTCCATAGGCGAGTTTCAAGAATTATCTAAATTTTAAAAGACATAAAAATATCTATTTACCAAATTACCTAAGTAAATTCCTTCCCTAACTTAAGAACATAGTCATCTAAATTCTATAAAAATACATTTGCATAAACGAACAAGTTCTAAATATTTTAAATGTAATATTTATATTATTACTTCTTCATATTTAAAACTCTTTAAAACTTCAATACTTCGAGATGTATTAATAGCTAGAAATTAATTGTGGTCTAAACAACTATATAGCAATTAAGCAATATACGTTAACAAACACCTGGTTTAAGGGAGTCCAATATGAATTTCGATTCAACACACATCTCTTGCCTATAGTTATACTAATATATATATATATATATATATATTATAAATAATATATAATAATATATATATATATATATATATATATATATATATATATATATAATATATATATATATATATACATATAATCACAGACACAAGCATATATTTAATAGATTATGAATACATACATTTATTTATAATATGAAAACTATATTTCCAATCTATATATATATAATATATTATGTATATAATGTATATATATAATGATGTGTGTTTATATATGTTTATTCACTGATCCCTTTTAAAGGAAGAAGGTTAAAGCAGTATACATTGGCGGTGCTATTAAAAGACAAAGGAAAAGATCTATTCGGATATGAAATTTGATAGCTCTCAATATCGGCTTTGCAAAGTAGAGCTGTTACTCCATTATATCAGTCCTGAAAACATTTTCTCAATCTGTTCATTACATTTTCCACATATGTAACTTTCAACTTCACTCTTTCCCTCTTTTTCACAATTTTTCCGTCTTTTCAACCCAACTCGACCCAATTTCTCTTCCTTTTTTTTTTTTTTTTTTTTTTAAAATTCAATTCCAAAGAACCGTCGATCTTTATTTGTATAAGGTTTCCCTCCCCTTTTCCCATCACACCCTTGTGTCTACTCCTTCTCTTCTCTCATTGTTTTTTTCATTGCTCACCCACACTTCCTCCCTTGATTATTTACTTTAAAAACCTTCATTTACGTCTCACTCTACCTGTTTCGCCAATTTTTGTAACCCTAACCTTTGCTAAACCACTCATTGACTTTCTTCAACTTTTGTTTATACTCTCTACTTTCTCTAACTATATGCCTTTTTGTAAATTATGTTACCCACTTAAAGTTTTTTTATATCTTCCTAGCCACATCCACATCCCACCCTACTTTCCTTTTTTTTGTTTTCTCGACTTTTTCCTGCTTTTAAAGTATACCCTTCTTATTAAACATACGCCTTCCATCCATCCTTGTTAATTCTTTTATTTCAATTTCTTTATTTTCTATTGTCTCTTCAAGACTCTTCAAAGTCTTTTTGTTAAATCTTATATGTAAAAGTTTCTTAAAAAAAAAACTTCTTAAATAAGGTTGACACCATCTTCCATGCTCCATCCGCTGTCCACCGACTTTCCCTACTGACTTCTATACCTGTTACCTATAATTCTTCTTCTCTACTACAACCTATGTCTTTCACAAAATTTCATCATTATTCGTCTGTGAACATCAAACCCCGTTGAACACTCAGTTTGGATTCGCCCCCACGTGTCTGTTCAATTCCCGTGTAAAGTTTCCCCCCCGTAATATTCTTACCATTCGTCTTTACTCCATACCTGCCAACCAGGTAATAATAAGTGACTGATTGTAACCATATTGCCTCGAATCGCTTATTTGCTCACAACAGGTAGAGTTGTAAGTATTGTAGAGTTCTTTTAGTGTGCTTTTGGTATTCCAAGAGAATACTCAAAAATATACCCTGCCGTCTAATATTACTAGCGAGTAAATTATTACATAAATAGTGGTTTAAGTATGAATGTCTAAGTAATTCGGATTTTTTTTCCAACGTTTAGATTTCTCTCCCCCAAATTCACTGACATTCACCATATCAAGTATCATCTCATCTTACATCCAAAACCTACACACAAACCACCAAGGCACTCAAAAAGCTAGTTGAAAGACCCCCCATCACAATAGATGCCATCCAAAAACTCTAACCGAAACAAACCAATCCATTCTACCCAAGTCCCTATATCTACCCTATCACATAAGAAACAACATCTAACATTATCAGAACGGAACACACCAAAACTCCAACAGAGAACCCACAAACATATAAGTCCCCCCCCGAACTCGAACAAACCAAACCCCACACTACCAACACCCCTACCACCTACAAAGGCAAATATCACAAACAGTGCACTATTCCCACCCAACTCTCAAATTTCTTCATTCCCAAATTACTAACAGAAACATCCTCATTCGGAAATATTCACACTTCCATAAAATTTACTCTAACTGCAGAAACGCAAAGACCCCACATTTCTCCTCTTTCAAATTTCCCGTTCTTACTGTTAACAGATTTAATAACTATACATAAATTACAAATACATAACCCCTCAATAAAAAATCAACAAATCAAAAATCAATCTTACGAAATCTAAAATATTATCTCCACGTTTGTTAATCTGCAACACAACCCTATCTAATAGAACTCCTCTCTTAATTCCGGTTAAACTCAGCAATTCTGGTCACCATTCACCACTTTCCCACACTACCAACTCTGGAAAGAGCAAAAATCAGCGCTTATCCAATCCCTCAAATATCCATCAACAAGGCTATCTGAAGCATTAACTCTCAACAAGCTACAACTGGAGACACTAAAGCTACTCATCCAATACAAAATTTTAAAACACTTCTGCACAATACACACTTCCCACTCACCAAATGTTCACCAAACTTAATCAAAGGAATGGTCTCTTTTGTCCCTTAATTTGCGCCTCCCACTATTACTAAAAACCTTGTAAAAACCAATAAGATTGAAATTAAAAAACTTGATGAACTACGCAGTGAAAGGGTTAAAATATAGAGCAACCGAATTCTTAAACAATAACACAATAACCCCAGGATGTAAAAAATGCAACTCAGGAAGAGATCGCCATTAATCTACTTCTGAGACAAATGCAAAGGCTTAAATAGACTGTACCCAAACAATCCCAACTAATGAACAACACCAACCCAATCATCTAATAAGTCACAAGACGTTAGTTCCTCTGATTTCCTATACTTCCCGATTTCCTTTATCAGCCCTCTCTAAGGGCTCTATACCCTAGAAGATGAATTGGATTACAGCTCCCAAATGGAGCTTGATGCGCTGACCCATTCTCTTTCTAATGCCTCCTGCACCTTCCGAGAAAAGTGAAATGGAAAACTGTTCAACGTAAACGTCGCAAACGCTCTAAACGTTCGGGTCTGATGGAGGCATGAAGGATGGACCAGAGGTCCCCATCTCCATCAAACTCTTAATTACGTTGTTGACCAATTTCCAAAATCACCCATGATGAAGTACTGAAAATTTTCCAGAATAGACCTTGCAATTCACGAATTCCATATTGGAAATCGATGTCGTAAACCCAATACATTCTCAAAAAGACAATCCCCTTTCGATACACCTTCTTCCCATTCCATAGAAACATTCCCATATTCTCCTCCCATTTCTGAATCTGCTTGCCAAGTCGGGTTCTGATACTGCTCTCACCAATAAATATGAGCATTACGAATGCTCTTCTATTAACCAACTCAAAACCCACAAAAAGTTGATTGGTTGAATTCAACTTCTCGCATTCATGGTGAAGCTTCATCAATTATACCTGAAAACTCCTCCTAAAAGATGTCAACAACTAAAAAATCTCTGGTGTATGCTACCCCTCCCCCAGTTTGTTCCATACCCACCCTCCCTTCTCGCGACCCACGTCTATCTTTCCCTCTCAATCTGAAAACCACCCTAACATTACCCCATCCATAGAGACAATTGTCTCAATAGACCACCATCATAATATCCATAACAACCTGACTACTTCCTCAATGAATGTTCGGGCTATACTCTAATTATCGAAGAACTTGTTCAATCCAACTAACATATGCACAACCAAAGTTTATCACGATTACAGGAACTCTACTATGTTTCATCACGTAGATCAACGATTTTAATATACTATAACGTAACTTCTAAGAAAAGGCATTCATTACCGCCAGCCAAGAGGACAGCTTCACAAAATCTACCACCTATTATATTACAACACATATTAATCTTCATGCAGTAAGCGGCAGAATTCAACTTACCAGTCGACATTCATAGTTAATCATACTCCGAGTAGTGAATTTTACTAAGGTCACTAGCAGATCTTTTCAAACAGCTTCCTCCGGTTTTTATACTAGGCGACTTCAACTTCCGCCACCCCTTAAGGTGCTCTGTCACTTCATCTAAGTCCAAGAATTAATAGATTCTCCCTACCCTTTTCCTGGATTGCCTTAACACAGACTCCCAAACCTATGAAAACTGTTTAGATACACACCTTCTTCTTGTATTGATATTCTTTGCTCCCATTCCTTATGGATCTTTTACCTGTATCCCGCTTGAATTTTTTTTAGGCTGCCGTGAGTACCCGTCCAATTAAAGAGCTTGTCAACATCATCAAATTTCTTATCCACTGGCGTTACTGATCGAAGCGAGTGGGCTCCTTTTATCAGACCTACCGCTATCCTCTTCTCCATTCAAAATAAAAGATTTCCGACTGTGAAAGAGCCTTTTGCTCTTCTAGAAAGTAGTCGTCTCGGCAGCGGAAGCTTGCATCCCGCATTCTTCCTCAGGCAGGCGGTCGGCAACCCCGGTCCCAAAGTGCGCACAGCAACCGAGAAAGAAAAACTCTACAGCAATACAAAAAAGAGCCGTACCAACCTCCAAACTGATTATTTTAAAGTCCTCGCAGCGAGATCTCGCGAATTAATCCGTCAACGCGTAAATCAATATTTTGCACATTTACATATCAGACTGTTACTCACGACTCCCTTCCTAGTGTGGAAATTTCAAAGAAAAAAATCTCCGATCTAGATAACTCCTCACCACAGTCCTCCGTTATGGACCTGATATACTGATACGGATCCCGCTCCTGCGGTGTAGCGATCGTTAGGTTATAGCTTCCTAGCCATCTCGAGTTCATTCCGCTCAACTGAGCCTCAAAACTGAGAACTGACACAGCACTGCCAGACTTTTCAACGCAAAGGGAAGATCATACTACAACGCGTTTACACGCAGAGATCAAAATGCTCAGGCGAGAGCAATAGACGGTCTCTTGTCCACACATATTCGTTATCATCCCGTCATATACATCCCATCCAGCATCACTTTTGCTGGATCTGATATAACAAACTGGATCGAATCCTCTTTCCCATCTATTTGGACTACCTTTGTAATTCCTATCCCAAACTGGGAAAAGACCAAAGCGGCGGATAACCAACAATTTCACTGACCTGCCATACTTGTAATTGAATGGAGAAAATGGTTCAGGCGCTTTCTCCTGTTTTTGGAGATCGCCAAGCTTTTCAAACCCAGTTTGCTTTCGCAAAAAATGTTCGAGCCGCGGACCTTGTTAAACTAACCATGACATCGGGTAAGCCTTCTCACTGGGATGGTCTTGGGCCTCTCTTTGACTGAAAAAGCTTACGACACAACGTGAGAACTGATCCTTCTTAAACCAATTCACTCGTTTTCGCGGACAACTCCCCTTTTCATAAATGTTTTTGTCAAACAGATCCATGCAAGTTCGGTGCTCTTCAATTCTGTCACGCCACTTTACTCTGATGAAGGCGTTCCGCAGGGTGTTGTTTTAAGTGTACTACTATTTCCTCTCGGATTTAATGATAGGTTACCTCTATTCCAGCGACTATCAATTTTTCTCTATATGTCTATGACTTAGCATTATGCTGGTGCCAGGCTGCTTTTTCTCAACGGCAACTTCAACTACTAATTGAAATATTCACGGGGCAACTCCCATGCTTCCATTTTTCTCCCACCAAAACCCAGCAGTGCTTTTAAGAAAAAAGGTAATCGAAGAACTTGCCCACTTCCCCCAGCAACCTAACCTTATAAGGTTCGCCCATTCCTGTAACTTCACAGTCAAATTTCTAGGGCTCATCCTAGATGGCCACTTAACATATGCACCGCATATTAAACAACCTAAAAACAACTTGAAATCGCACACCTTGACCTGTTACGTCATCTCGCCTCAAATCTGGGGGTGCTGGATCGCAATTTTACGTCTTTACGTAGCCCTACTCCGATCGAAACTGGATAATGGCTGTGCAGTATATGGCCCTTCCATAAACACACACCTGTAGATCCATTCAAAACGAAGCGATCCGTATATCCATGGAGCTTTTCGATCGTCCCCCAGGGAAGGCCTTAAGTTGAATCCAAATGTGATGCCACTCTCTCTTATAAGGGAATACATCATTGCACAAGTTACTTCGTTTCAAACCCCAATACCGTCTGCCCTGACACCGATTTGCAGGACGTACCTCAGAATCCTAATTACTGGCCATTTTGGCAAAGACGGTTCATAACATCTTAATTTCCTCAACATCCCCTTTCAAAAAGGTGCTTCCTTTCTCTTTTGACGAAGGTACACACCTTCTATTTCCCTCTCCTACCATTTCTTGCTCTGACATCTCTCTCCGAAATCTAGCAATCTGACTTGTTAAATGCATCAATTTCTGTCTCACGCCGCAGTTCACGATAAATTGTGTTTTCTGACGGCTCTAAAATAGGACAGTGGGAAGCTTCTGCTTGTCTTCCTGACGCAACCTCCTCCATATACCTTCCCTTATGCTTCATTTTTACAGCAGATCAACGATATAATGATTGCCCTTTCTCGAAACTAATCTTAACCAGATCACTCAAGTCGTTATTCAGATTCTCTTAGCTGTTTACAAGCGCCTAAAACCCTTTATTCTAAAAAAGCAATGGTAATCAGCTGACAACAATCTTCGAAAGTTACTTCATTGAAGAATTATTTTATGTTGGACCCTCTCATGTAGGGTAACTGGCAATGAAATCGCTGACAGAGAAAGCCAAAAAATGCCGCCTCCTCTTCTCGGGTTTTCCAGTACCTCCGGAGCCATTCAAAGGCCGCCTCATCAACTGATTACTATCCTGCTCTCCGACGGCTTTCGATCTGTTGGCAAGAGTGTGTGAGTGATCGCTGGGGAAGGAAACCAGAAACATAACCGACATCGTGATGGTCTTCCTCCCAGCACGAAGCGCTTACATGAGGATACTTTCACGCCTCGTATGGCCACACTAAATACACTCACAGTCACTAAATATGTCACGAGACCCTCCTCCATTTGCAAATTTTGCGCGCACACCCCGCATATCTGTTATCAATATCTTCATTGATGTTTCCCATCTGCCCTATCGCTGTCGTTATTTTCCTACTTAACGTCCATAACACCTTCTAAAAGACTTCATCCCATATCTAATCTGAATCTTCCCCACTTTTAGCAGTAACACTATTCTTGTATCTTAAAAGAAAGTGAATATTCTTTATAGATTGATTTGTATGTACTTAAGACCATAACAATCAGGTAAAGATTTATTAGTTTTTTATTATTTGTAACACATATCATTTCACCAATCAAATCTTCTGACATTTGAAACATATATATGACAGGACCCCATGTGAACATGTTTAAGGAGAGTTATCATGTGGAGCCGTGGTGGGTCTGTACACAACTCAATATATAATATATAGTTAAATATATATAATAATATATTATATATAATATATATATTATATATATATATATATAATATAATAATATATATATTAGTATATATAATATATATAAATTTATATAAGTAACTGGGAGTTCGTTTAGACTGCGATACTTTTTTTCCTCTCTCACGTTATCATACAAGGGCCTCATCGCCCTTGTATGGAGTACTGCTCTCAATCTGGGGGGGGGGCTCTGGTTTCACCGGCTTTGGATAGGGCGAGTCAAAGGCAAAAGCTTATAAACTGTTCGTGACTTTCTTCACTTGACCCCTACTCTTACCGGCGCGATGTTGGGCCTTATCTCTTTTCTATAGTACCGCAGCGGGCAAGTGCTCGAGGAACTTATCACTCGCGTACACCACCTTTACGACGCCCGTAGCACAAGGGGTGCTTTGTCGGCGCATGAGTTTTGTGTTGAATTGGTAACTCCATCTAGTTCGCCTGCGGTGCTTCCTTCTTTCCTGCACCTCTGTTCTGTGGAATTCTCTTCCATCTTCTGTGTGTCCTGTTGAATTTAATCTCTCTCACTTAAAGCCTGCGTCTGTCATCTGCGGAGTTTGCGTTAGTTGATGAAGTCTGAGGTGTGCAACCACCCCTTCTTGAAGGGCTCTGCCCGTGATGGTGGTGACAACTGTATATATATAACTATATATTAATATATATATAAAATAATATATATAATAATATATAGATAATACTTATATATATATATATATATATATTATATATAAAAATATATTATGCACTTAAGATACAGAGGGTTCCAAATATGGAGAATAAGTTAGTTATTAATTAATAATGATTTTCCTTAATATTTAGTAGCCAAAACACTGAAAAAAACTTTGAATATATTGGTTGATCTTAAAGATAAACAAGATAATAATAACTTGATCTTCTACTACAAGGGCGAAGTGGTTAAACAAAGCCACTTTATGAAACCCACAATGTTGAAAAACTATTTAAAGAAACATATAAGAGAGGCAAAAATAATGAAGCCATCACTGTAAAAAGCTATTATAAGCCTGCAAAATTATCTTCCCGTTTTAGTGTTCCGCATGTACCATCTGCTGGTAAGTGTACCAAAGTGGTGAACCATTCTCTTGGAATGAAATTGGATGTAACTTCACTTACACT
>JABUQX010027717.1:15000-17500 GCA_015478945.1 Trachelipus rathkii | reverse complement strand
CACAAATATCTACAGAAATAATTCCTCTACACACACCTCTCATATTATATATATCACAATATATATATATATATTCACCAACCTTACCATACTATATATATATATATTATTATATATACCACACCCAACACCCGGAACAAATATAAATACAACAGCACAAAACTCAAATATAACGAAATAACACAAAACAACCCATAATAAACACCCTAACAAAGCTATAAAGCACAATATCAACTAACACTCACTCACTCACGTACTAACCAAACCCACTATAACTAACCCACTAGACATCAATACTCACCAACCCCGAGCATATAATATAAACCATCCACAACACCATCACGACATCACAAAATACCACCACAAATATATCTACTCACCCTCAGCATAATACTGATAAAAACTCATAAAACTACACACTCAACAAGTTAAACCCACCTCTACTAAATACTATACACTACCAATATATATATATATATATATATATATCATATTATATATATATATTATATATATATATATATATTACTATATATATATATAATAAAGACATATAACCCAATACTCAGTACAACCCAACACACCACATAACAAATATATCTATACAATATTATATACTTCACCCTCATATTATAAATATATACCCACTCACCTATATAATAATATAACTTCCACTACTATATGATTGATAATATGAACCACAACTACTATCGGAAAGATATTTCCGACTCATAACTTTAACGAATTAAACATCTGCACACATAGACACAAATAGAGAAATAGAACGATATCACAAAGAACTCCACCATATTCAAAACGAAACGGCTTTTGGCTTTGCTACCCTAATCGAAGCAACCGACTCTGTCCCTGAGCACGTGCTACGCACGCGCAGAAGGCTAGACATATTCGCTAACGACAAGCGGAACCAAAGAACGAGAACAAAACTTTCGATGATGACAAAAATTATAGTGAAAAACCGTTACGTCTTTTCTTTGCACAGTTAATTGTTTAAAATAGGGGATATAGATAAAAAAAGAAAAAAAGTAAAAAACCAATAACTTCATAATGGAATAAACTATTTACAAATCGAATATATGAAATCAAAATGTGGCCGGACCGTAATGGCGAAAGGATAGTAGTTTCAAAAATATGTTGCTCCACATCATTCAACAAATCGATACGAATTTGGAACGTTTTTTTGCATGTTTAAAATTAATATGATATAGATTAAAAACACCAAAAAATGAGCGAAAAGTAGCTTCACTTTTTTTACAAAAAAAATTAAACTATAAATTTATATTAGAACGCGTAAATCATTAGTATTTAGTAGAAATGAATGTAAGTGACATATTCGAAATTTGTTCAAATGACTGGTCACTTTTAAGTTTTTTGCAATATTTTTTCCAATTAGGGATCGAGCCGACGAAGAGGGGGGACACATGCAATAGTGAATGTGACATTAAGAAAAAAGGCCGAGAGACCCCGACTCATGCCATCTTTGCGGTTTACCCTATGGTATTCCTTTAGTTAAAAAAAAAAAAAAAATTATTACCTTTACACTATGCTATTACTTTAATTACAAGAAAAAAAAAAATTTTTTTACCTCTTAAGATACGTTTCCAAATTTAAATTCTTCTTCTAAATTGATTTTTATAATCCTTCTAAAACTCCTATGAAGATCGATTTTCTTATTGATATTTTTTTTCCAAATATTTTGAAATATAAAAAATCAAATAATAATGAAATAACAATCTAAATATATAAAAATACTATAGTAATGAAGATATGTTGCTTCACATTTATTCGTTTTTCAGTCGTAGGCTGAGCATTGCCTGGCTACTTAATTTAGATGATAAAAATATCGTCAATTGCTTAGAGAAAATTATGGCTCGTTGTTATATTTCCGACGAATAAAAAAATAAAAAAATAAAAAAAAAATAGAAATTAAAACCCCGTCTTAGAATTTTCCGCTGATTCCAAATATATAATTTGTTTTACTGTAGGTGCTGCCGTTCTAAAGTTACATGATGTCAGCTTTAGACACTCTGACCCACATGCAATATTGAATGTGACCATTAAGAAAAAAAGCGAAAAGTTCTTTTTCGTTGTAAAACATTGTACACGTGAATATTTTTCAGCTTCTCCAAAGGATTCTAACAAAACCTTATTAAGTTTAACCTAGGCTAACCCAGGTAAACAAAGTAAGTCATCAATGATTATCGTCAAAACTAAGATAGGTACAAGAAATCTGATAACATATATGGAATCAGGCCTATTGAAATACAAGTCGTAGAAAATGATTTTTATATTTTTTTTTATAATCCAAAACTACATAATACAGAAACTAGCTAAACACTATATTGGAATCTGAGCAGTATGAACATTTGTATGAAAAAAAAGATTTTTTTTTTTTAAACTAAAAGAATACCCCAGGGTAAACGCAAAGATGCAAAGAGTCGGGATCTCTCGCTCCTGGGGACGACGGCGGTCCCCGTCGCGC
>JABUQX010027716.1:17500-21161 GCA_015478945.1 Trachelipus rathkii | reverse complement strand
TCTTTTTATATATATATATATATATATATATATATATATATATATATATATATATATATATATATATATTATTATTATAAAATTTCAAATGTGCGCGAGCGTTGCCGTGTTAGGATCCTCAGCATTTTCATCTTCTGGCACCGGAAACTTTTGATCCTAGAGCACTCTAGAAAACATTTCTCGGCGCAATGGTTTCTGATGCCAGTCCTTGAGCTATACACTCAGGTAGGGTTTCACCCTTCAGTGGAACTAGCATCCTTCTTCCATTTGGCCTCAAAACTCGTTCTCCCAGAGCTCTCCAGAAGATCGTGTTTCTAGGCACATAAGATCTCATAAATGCTGGTCCAGGAGTTCCAGCAAGCGAAAAAAAGTATAAAGTTGACCCAAGTCAGTCCTGTCGCCCCAGAACTATATGCGAAGAAAGAAAGTTTTCATATGTTCCGACTCTCTCGAATATCCATTCTTCTTATATATTTTATATATATATATATATATATATATATATATATATATATATATATATATATATATATATATATATATATATATATATATATATATATATATATATATATATATATATATATATATATATTTAAAATGGATGGATAATAGCCATTTCGTTAAGTTTGTTTATAGAAGTGATTGTGTTGGAAGTTGACCGACTTTGAGACCAAAGAAGAAGTGGATTGAGTCAATAAAAGAATCTTAAGGAATTGAATGTCAATTTAGCACAACCAAGAAAACTGGTGAATAATTGGAGTAAATGTTATGGTTTTGTGAGAACCATGGTTATAAGCTTGGTCCCAAGTTATGAACACTAACATTGACGAGATACCACAGTGGGAGTCTGTAGCGATGTAGTGAAACTTTAGTGTGGATTTTGGCTGCGACAGGCTCGCACTGAAGGGTACAGGGGAGGTGGGCTTTCTTCTCTACTTAGGTCATGTTCTACTTAACTTCTTTGCTTCCGGTGCATGTTGCCCACCCCACCCCCTCATATATATATATATATATATATATATATATATATATATATATATATATATATATATATATATATATATATATATATATATATATATATATATATATATATATATATATATATATATATATATGCCCCAAAAGTAAGTGTACTGATGTCGTATTTAATTATGTGTTGGATTTATCTGAAATTACAAGTTATCTCCTGAGAAGTATGACCCTTGGGAGTTTACACAGCGGTTCCAACGTTTCTTCCACTGTTCATAGCAGTACCGGAAGTCATTTTCCTGAAGGGTGTTTAGTTCATGTGTTACAGTATTTTTTATGTTTTCCACCGTCTCAAAAGGATGACTCAGCTTCATTTTCAATTAAGGGAAGAGGTAGAAATCGCACGGAGGTAGATCTGGGCTGGGAGGATGTGGAAGTACTTGAATGTTTTTCTTCGCCAGAAATTCTGTAATTGAGAGCGCAGTGTGAGATGGCGCGTTATCGTGGTGCAGCACCTAATCATCTGCGATGTCTTCTGATTCTTTGAACTCGTTTTCGAAGTCGTTCTAAGACATCTTTGTAAAAGACGTGACAGCCCTATTCAAGGAGGGGGGGTTAAAATCAACAAAACCTCAACTAACGCAATTACGCAGATGAGCACAGTCGCATGGACTTGCTCATACGTGCTTCTTCGGACGAAGAGAATTTTTTGTGTGCTTTTCCGCACTTTGCCGTTTGGCTTCAGGATCGTATTCTAAAACCCATGATTCATGATCGCCTGTTATAACTTTATCCAAAAAATTGTGCTCCATTTCGAGTCTTTCAAGTAAATCTTGACAAATTTTGACCCTGTTCGCTTTCTGCTCCGCAGACAAGTCTTTCGGCACCAGTTTTGCCCCAAATTTTTCGCATGTGCAAATGGTTCGTTAAAATTCCATGTGAACTGCATTTTTTATCCAAACCAGTTTCTTCTGCAATCACTCTGACACTGAACCGGCGGTCTCTCTCCATCACAGCTCTAACAACTTCCACATATTCATCGTTTGTTGACGAGATTGGTCTTCCACAACGAGGATCGCCTCAACATTTTCTCGACCCTCTTTGAAAGCTTTGTGCCACTTAAAAACCAAAGAAGCAAATGTCTCAGTGGAAGACTTGTTACGTTTCACACATTATTTGATAGCGTACCGCTGTTCAATATTTACCTGCATCGCAAAAACGTAACGGATAGAAAACACGCCCATACAAAAAAAGATGTAGTGCAAAACGTAACGAGGTTAGAACACGCCCATACATAACCAGATGTAGTGCAAGACTGACTTTTTTATAAATCTGGTTAAACTGGTATGGTTATGTAGCATAGGTAACCAGCTACCCAACTCGTATACGTCACAGAGGAGCTACATAACTCTGTCGTTAATGTGATATTAATTAAACTTACTTTTGGGGAAAGAGGGAGTATATATATATATATATATATATATATATATATATATATATATATATATATATATATATATATATATATATATATATATATATATATATATATATATTATATAGTGTTAAATAAAAAAATTTTTATACATATATTGCATATTAATATTACATTAACACATACATACATATATATTAAAAAAAGAAAGCGTTTTATTTGTAAACATATATAAAAAGAAAGTATATATATATATATATATATATATATATATATATATATATATAGGGGTTGAACGGGTTGCAGGATCAAACAACCTATGAAGTGATACTTGAAATTAAACAAATATTCTATTATGATTTATAAAATAGCAAAACTACCTTTCTCTTATATTTTATCAATTGTTTTCATTACAATTTACAGTAGGTTGTACCCTGCAGACTGCTGTTTGTAGGCTTCTACTTACTAATTTAACTATGCATTTTACGTTTGTATCATATAATCATATTTATAATTTACTTTTAAATTTTAATGTATCTTTTATTAACATTCAACGAAACCAAGTCACAATACTGAAAAATGATTTGAGGTAAGCAAACGAAATAATGAAAATATTGAAATTAAAATTATACCAAGATTGCAAATGAAGGAGAATGAGTGAATGACTAAATTAAATATTTGGCTTTGGGAATATCAACTTTGATTCACTAATCACCAGTCCCCACTCCCAGATCCCAGTCACTACTGAGTACTGAATACTGTGCTGAGCTCATTATCACTGGGCTCATCAGCTTGATCAGCCTCTTACTTAATTTTGGATATAACTTAATAAGCTCCTGTGGATATCTCAGTCAGAAGTATCGTGTGAGAAATGACAGTGGTGGAGGGAGCAGGGCAGCAACAGGACTTTAAGCAGCTGCCTTAGCATAATCATCTCTCTCTCAGTTGGCAAATTTTCAGAATTCCTAGTTCCAGATTATGAGCAATAAATACTGGTGCAACGTCTACACAACAAAAGTTATATTTTATGCGGGAGCCTTTGCAACCTTTTATTTCCTTAAAAGTACAGTCACACGACATTTTGCACATGGCATTTCTAAATTCTGATTAAATAATTATGATAAAATGTTACTGAAAGCTGAAACAGAGTAAGAAAACATTAATGAATCCACAAACAAAATATTGAATATCAAAATTCAGAAAATAAAAATATGGAAACCCATAAAAATTTTGAATACAAACTCAGGGCTT
>JABUQX010027716.1:10000-12500 GCA_015478945.1 Trachelipus rathkii | reverse complement strand
TTAGCAACTCACCGTACAATACCAAACCATAAAATCAATATTAAAAACACGGCAATATTAAAAAATATCAACCATACACAAAAAAGGAAAATCACAGAATCTATTTACATTTACAACACCAATAATTTCAATAAAGTGACAGGAGACTATAAACTGGACAAAATTCAAAATTCAAAATTCAATATTAATGTCTTCAAAATATTTCAATGATCTAAAGAAGCACACAATAACCAACTAACCTTTTACAAAAATTTTCATTCCACCCACGGTCTGTTTAAAGTTTTCTCTTACTTGAAAAAGGCGTGTAGACTAACACAAGCGAAACCTCGTTTTCAATACAGTGTTAATGTCACTTCCCTTTTTTTAAAATATTTTTCAAAGTGTTTGTACAAGTTTATATATATATATATTTATATAATATATATATATATAATATATATATATATATAATATATAATACCTTATATATTTTGCAAAAAAATATATATATATATATGAAAAATGCGTGAATAATCACTAAGTTATTAATAAATGTTGTCCTTAAAAATACTAAATATTAGTTAAATGTTGCCACGCAGTAATTTCATACATGGTCCCCAAACCACAATTCTTCAGTGTAATTTAATTTAAAAATTAACTCACACCAAGGGTCCCAACCGATATATATAATATATATTATCAATATAAATATATATTTATATATATATATATATAATATAATACATAATATATAATATATAATAGAATATATTATATATATAATATATATATATAGTATACTACTCAACACAATAACCCAATTCTGCCCTTAGCAACTCACCTACATACCAACCATAAAATCAATATTAAAAAACACGCAATATTAAAAAATATCAACCATACACAAAAAGGAAAATCAACAGGAATCTATTTACATTAAACCACCAATATGTTCAATTAAAGTGACAGAGACTATAAAACTGACAAAATTCAATAAATTCAAAATTCAATATAATGTCTTCAAAATATTTCATGATCTAAAGACACACAATAACCAACTAACCTTTTTACAAAAATTTTCATTCCACCCACGGTTGTTTAATGTTTTCTTACTTTTGAAAAAGCTGAGTACTAAACACAACGAACCTCGTTTGCATACAAGTTTAATGTCTACCTTTTTTAAAATATTTTCAAAGTGATTTGTACGAGTTTATATATATAATATTATATATATATAGTATAATATTTTATATATAAATATATATATAATATATAATATATATATATATATATATATATATATATATATATATATATATATATGCAAAATTGCGTGAATAATCACTAGTTTTAATAAATGTGTCCTTAAAGAATACTAATTTAGTAAATGTTGGCCATCGCGTAATTCAAATGTGTCCCCAACCATCCAATTCATAGGTGTAATTTAACTTAAAATAATCACACCAAGAGTTCCAACCTAATATAATAATATATATATATATATATATAATATATATATAAATATATATATATATATATATTATATATATATATATATATAATATATAATATTATAATATATATATATAATATATATATACTTACTCAACTACAATACCAATTCTGCCTTAGCAACGCCACCATACAAAGCACAAAAATTAGGCAGATGTTTGAGGAACCTGCTCTACACCATCTTAAAAAATATAAACCATACACAAAAAAGAAAAATAGCAATCTATTTACATTTACAACACCAATAATTTCAATAAAGTGACAGGGACTATAAACGGACAATTAATTCAAAATCAAAATTCAATATAATGTCTTCAAATATTTCAATATCTAAAGAAGACACAATAACAACTAACCTTTACAAAAAATTTCATTCCACCCACGTAACTGTCTTTAAAGTTTCTCTACTTTGAAAAGCGTGTAGACTAACACAGCAAACCTCTTTTCAAACAGTTTAATTCATTCCCTTTTTTAAAATATTTTCAAATTATTTTATAAATTTAAATATTAAATATATTTATATATATATAATATATAATATAATATATAAAATATTATATATATATATAATATATAATATATTATATATATATATATATATATAGTAAATATGCAAAAATTGCAGTGATAATCAACTAGATAGTTTTAATAATGATTCCTTACAAGAATACTATTTAGTAAATATGTGGCCATCGCGTAATTCATACATGTCCCCAACATCAATCATAGGTAATTAATTTAAAATAACTCATCACAAGGGGTCCCAACCTAATTATATATATATATAATATAAATATAATATATAAAATATATATATATATATATATTATAAAATTAATATATATATATATATATATATATATACATATATATATATACATATAATAATATATATATAGTATAATATATAAATATATATATATATTATATATAAATATATTATAATATATATATTAATATACTATAATATATAAATAATATATATATATATATAATAATATATATATAT
>JABUQX010027716.1:0-7500 GCA_015478945.1 Trachelipus rathkii | reverse complement strand
ATCATTTCTATCTCTGTATCCGTTATCTTTTCAATTCTTTCCAGCAGAAAACCTTTTCCTACGTCGAGAAACCTGTCTGGCACTTCGGGGTTCACCGTTACGGCACCCGCTCGCATCTTAACTAGCGTCTGCCATGCTTTCAGTGTGCCCAACCTACTTGCATACCCTATGTAGTCGTTTAGTTAAAGAAAAAGAAATATAACGTAATATAAATAAATTCGTTTTGAACATTTTATGCGCAAAAGTCAAATTTTCTTATTTTTTAAATTTAACGTTTACAACAAGCGCAAAATTTAACGTTTGAACCAAATATATTGTTACTCTATTAGTTTTAAATAAAACGTTTAAGTAATATAACGTAATATCAAAATAATTAATTTTATATGAAATATTATTAAATGTAGCAATTGATTTTGTTTACGTTTCGGGAACCAATATATTATATATATATAATATATATATTATATATATATATATATGATATATCAATATATATATATATATATATATATAGATATATATAATATAATATATATATATATATTATATATATATATACATAATAATATAATATTATATATTATAATATATATATATATATATATATATATATAATATATTATATATATATATAATATATATATTAATATATAAATATAATATATATATATATATATATATACTAATATATATTATATAATATATATATATATAATATATACATATATATAAAATATAATAATAATAATATATATATATATATATAAATATAAATATATATATCTGTAACCAAAATTTTCAAAAAAAAAAAAAAAATCGAAAAAAAGAAAAAATGAAACTCTCTTTGGCAACCTCTTGGACTTCATCACTGTCTCTTCAAAAACTGAAATAGACACTTGCTTAAGCCTAATAGGCAGAAATTTCCCCTTTTATAAGCAATAAAGGAGCTTATTTGGTATGAGAGCCAACTATGAGGTGAATTTGTTTTTTTTTTTTAATTTTTTTTTTTTTTTTTTTTTTTTTTTTTAATTAAAAACGACTTAATTGTATAATAAGAATGCACAAAAACGTATTGCAAGCAATAAAGATGAATAATAATATTAAAGTCAGAGAATTCATTTATTACTGTGCAACTCCTCACTAGACAAACTTAAAATAATAAAAAAAGATATAAATATATATATATATATTTATATAAAATAATATATATTATATATAATATATATAATATAATATAATATATATATATATAATATATAATTATATATATATATACATATAATATATATATAGCTATCTATAAAATATACAGTTCCTTGCATATATATAGGAGATATAATATGATATACATACTGAATCTGTAAGAAATATAGATATAATAATATATATATAGTAATATATATATATATATATGCCATTTTCTCATGTTCTTATTTTCATGCGCAACTAACTGTTTTATGTTACAGAATTATTATTTTTATTATTATTATTATTTATTTATTTATTATTATTATTATATTACATCTTATTATTATTATTTTATTTAAATTTGATTACATCTTATTATAGAAAATGTCAGAAATAGTAAATCGTCCTTATGGTGAATATGTTGGCACATTCATCGTTATTAATTTAAGTAAAAAAATTCGAATCATAGCTTTTAAAAATGAGTAAATTTTATTCTGATTTTAAAATGATGAAATGAAATATTTTGTTTTTTACATAATATAATTTTTAGCAATAGTAAATGTAGAGTGCTTGAGCATACATGAAAAATCTAAAACTTGTTTGAGAGGGAGATTAGTATTATAGCTATTTCCCTTTCTTTTTGGGAGCGATTTTAGCCATTTCCCTTTCTTTGTGGGAGCATTAAATCTTCGAAATACTTTTTATTAAGTATAAAATGCGTGGTGGAATTTTTTAAACTCATTTTCTACAGAGAGAAATACAGTTGTTAAAACAAATTATAAAAATTATATTCTAATTAACCAACGGAAGTCGTTTGTAGAAAAATATCTGGGCTTTCCTTATTCTTGGCTTTAGTAGTCGAAGGGAGGTGACTAAGGGGAGAGGGGTAATCTTAAGTAAACTTTAAAGACTTATTGAAAGATAAATGAGAAGCATTAAAAGAGAGCCTTGAAAACAAGATTTCAGTGAACTTCCATACTATTTGTAGGAGGCTTCTCAGAGAATCTAGTTCTTCTTGATTGTAGAAGTAATCCACTTTGACGCCAGAGCAGCTTTGTGTGACGAAAGTTTGTTTCGATAACGTTGGAACTATCTGATTGGTTTCTTGCTAACTTGTCGAGAGATCATGTGATGTAGAACAGTTTACAGATATTTAAAATTTCCTTGTCCGGAAAATTGAAACCAAAAAATTTTTTGTTAATAGTTTTTGTGGGAGTGGGAGGGGGGGGGTAAGAACAAACATTATTATTCAAGGTTTAAGTTCAGTATTTTGACTTAAGTATTTTCGTATTCAATCCTTGAACGACAGACAAGCTCGCTTTTCGTATAATGTCCTGAAAACCTATTTGTATAAAAGCACGTCTCACAAAAAAAAATCAACGTAGTGACTACTACGTGCGTGGGCAACAATAAATGTAAATCCAATCTTGAAGTGACCCACGTACGGACAGAAATATTGATAGTCTTTAACGTACATGGCGGTAATTTGTTTCCTCTCTTGCAAAACGGATCATGCACAATAATTCGTAGAACAGATTAATTTCACCGAATCTTTTGCCTTTTAACTTTTCAAAGCAGCTTCTTATGTTAATTATTGAAATTAAGACTATTTCGAATTCTTATTTTAGAAAACGTAGAGAAATAACTAAGATCATTAAAATCATTCTAATAATCCTTTCTGTACATTATTAATGATGCATGCTTTATGGTCTTTAATTCATACTTGCATTACAAATTTAAATGATTTAAATGCATTTAAATTGTTTTGTAAAAATAATATCATAATTGAAAAGTGGGACTGCATATTTGATTATTTTCAGTAAGTTTGTTTATTAAGTATATAAAGCGTTTAAATTGAGTTAGTTTCTCACGTTATTATAAGATATGCATCTACATACGTTGTATGCAATGTATAAAGGCGCATACCTTATATATTTAAATCATCAATTGTTTTTCATTAGGATATAAAATTCCTATTTTTATAAAGTAATGAAATCGTTGTATGAACTTATTTTCATTTCGCGTTTTTTATTCGCTAAAAGTTTATCTGTATATAGACATGTTACAAACATGTTTATCTCTTATCGTGTATGTTATAATATTCGTGAATTTGCAGCAGCACACAGGAAGCTACTCTTTATTTATAAAATTTATTAAATTGATTACCTATAAACAGAATTTCCTTGACCGTAAAAAAGTTTGAAATATTTGTTATCGTTACTTGAACGATTGTACCATAAGGCTTCTTCTTCTCTTGACGGGACGTAACAGCTGTAACCAAACGTTGTTCGATCGTCGTCGCTTATAGGACAACGATATTTCGATTGAAATATTTCGAATAAACTTTAGAAATAAAACGGTATGTAGGTCACCTTGATATTAAAAGGAAAAATATCACTTCATTTCAACAGATTAACTCTTAAACGTAAACATTTTGGAGTTTATCATGCTATTCATCTTATATATGTATATTGGACCTTAACACTATAACAAAATTCAAGGATTCTAATATATATATATATATATATATATATAATATATAACTATATATATTATATAATTATATATATATATATATATATATATTTTATAATACTTATAATATATATATATATATATATATATATATGTCGGCACGATAATTACTTGATCAACTCGAAAGAAATGTAAAATTGCTTTATTTAAGATAAAAGAAACGTATATGGATACCATGAACATCTGTAATATCGAGTACAAAAATAGCAGATAAAAGTCATGATTAAACAGAAGCTTTAGATGATGATCCATGTCTTTCAGACCATCAACCTCTCTCTACCTCTGTTAGAAGATAACCCACCCATTCAACCTACATACAGTACATTGCTAGAACTAACTGAAGAAACGTTTGGAACAATAAATAATCATAGAAAAAGTGCGGAAATTCATTTTAAAATAGACAATGTCATTTTCTTTTGTAGAAGATATTGAGTATAAGAGATTAATTAGTCAGCTTTGTCTGCAGCGTAATGTTCCATAAAAAGGAGATACTTTTCAGAAAAGATCATTTCAACTATAAAATAATAATATAAATAAGTAAATAACACACGAGGTACCTGAAAAGGAATCTTCTTTCTCCAACACTTTCCGATCAGCTTCTGTTCCTGCATCATAATTTACAACTATTTCCTTTTAATAAAAGTTAAAAAAAAAAAAAATAAATAAAATATGCATTTAACTTTCCATTCATTGAAGTTTAATTTGTGTTTGACAATGTGATTTAATTTTCTAAATAAAATTCATTGTGCTCTATTAAATATTTAGTTCCAATGTTTTGTAATACAGTTATTATTACTATATTAAGTGCTGACACGTATCGATATATATATATATATATATATATATATATATATATATAAAAATATAATATATATATATATATAATATATATATATATATATATTATATATATTATATATATATATATATATATATATATAATATATATATATATATATATATATATATATATATATATATATATATATATATAGAAAAACCAGCAGCTAACTATACAGTATACAAAATCTGAATTTGAGGATACACGTATTTAGAAACAAAAATAGTCCCCAATGTCTCTCTATTCATAAGGTCATGATTTGTTTGCGCCTCTTAATACATCGCAACAGCATCTTAATTTAATTAATTAATTAAAATTTAAGGTTATTAAGTTAATATTAATGATATACAGTATATTGATTATTCAGGCGAAATAATACGAAATCTTAAGCCAGTGGCGTAACTAAGGTCAGTTGCGCCCCCTTGCGACTTATTTTGTGCGCCCCCTTTAGCCATGGACGGGGAGGATAGAGTTTTTGGAACTTGAAGGACAAAAAGCTTTCTTGTTCATATCAAAGAAAAATCAAATTAGCATTACAAAAGAACCAGAGTGTATTACAAATAAAAAAAGGTTTATATATTGTGAAGGGGGTAAGTGAGTTGACTTGAGAACCACCTTCATTAGCTGAAGACTAGATGATGTTGAAGAGAGTGAGCATCGTCGCGATGAATTGGCGTTTCGTCCCGGGGGGCTGCTTTGGACTCGTCGGTGGTGGTCGCAGCCCCCTTCCACCAGACGCCACAGAACTCCCCCCAGTGACAATGCCGCGAGCACACCCCGCTCTGCGCACCTGGAAGGACGTTGGTCAGCTGTCAGATGAGAGCCAGGTGTGCACACATTAAAGCCACTGAGAAGGCTTCGACCACTCTGACTCTTACGTACAGTTTGTCCGCACCTGCAGTGAGAAGCACAGTTACAGGCGTTACAAGATGACCGAACCGAGCAGCGCCCAGCAGAAGAAACTTGAATTGATGTATGCCACGTTGAACGATTGTGGTAAAACAAACTCTACAACGAAATGTCTTACCACGGCGAACAACTTTGAGAGAAGATGGGATGCTGGCTGGTGTTCGTTGTGCCACTCCAGTGGCACTAGTCACTCTGGGTCACCAATATGAAGGGAGGTAAGTGAGTTGACTTGAGAACCACCTTCCATTAGCTGAAGACTAGATGGATGTTGAAGAGAGTGGCATCTTCGCGATGAATTGCGTTTTCCGTCCCGGGGGCTGCCTTTGGACTCGTCAGTGGGTGGTCGCCAGCCCCCTTCCACCAGACGCCACAATATATATATTATAATATATATAATATATATATATATAATATATATATATTATATATTATATATATATATAATATATATATTAGCTATAATATATATATATATATATATATATATATATATAAAAGAGATGTGCATTTTTAAAACACTTTTACATTACTGTTATTGGTAAAGTAAAGCAAAAACTTAGTAGTCGGAATTGAATGACCTGTTTTTTACAACTTCTTTTGGGAAAGGTCCTTGAAGTTTACATGGTTTTGGATTTAACACTGATATTTTAAAATCGTCCTGCAATAAATCAATTTCCCAATAGGCAATATCTGTATTTATCGTGTCAAAATAACCAGTATCCGTTATACATATTTCATTTCTATCATCAATAAACTGGTGAACCTCAGACCCTGTCTTAGAATTTGCACTGTATTCTCCGTTATCGGGCTCAAGACCAGTATTAATCCGCTTACTTACTTGACTGGATCCAGCAACAGCCACGTCATTTTTCTCCTGTTCCACACTCACTAATTCGGGGCTTAAAAGTTGCTCATGTTCACTTTTATCACAATCAGTAATCGTATCATCACTAGAAATAGTTGCAATAGCTGTACTACTACTACTACCGGTCTCAGCTTTGAAAAATTAATGTATTTTCGGATGTTTCTTTGCTTTTTCTTCATCTTTTTTCCTTTTACGGAATTCTGCACCACTTGGACGTTTATTCTTAAACATTTTAAATGTGCATAAAAAAAAATTAAGACACAGTAAACAAACACTACACTTGACACAAGAAATACCACGGGGAAATAACGAGCTCAACTGTTTGACAAAGAAAGACAATAATAGCAATTGCGGTTGGCGGCTTCTGATTGGCTTCTTAAATCACGTGATGCCGCGTTGGCGAAGTCGCGTTAGGAGTAGGGATGCCGATATATATAAAAAAATATCGATATATGGATATTTTAAAAAATATCAATATATCGGGTTAAAAAAATATCGTGTATATATATATATATATATATATATATATAGATAATATATAATATATATATATATATATAAAATATATATATATATATATAAAAAAATATAGTATATATATATATATATATATATATATATATATATATATATATATATATATATATATATATATATATATATATATATATATATATATATATATATATATATATACAGAGAGAGAGAGAGCTTTCATTATGGAATTTTCATCGAAAAAGTGCTCATCCCTCTTGCCCGCCGTGCGCCCTCTCGGCTCCTGCGCCCCCCCGCACCGGGGTTGCGGGGGCGTTATTTACGCCACTGTCTTAAGCTCATTGTTTTCTTTCGTATTTTATAAAATATTCGAAAAATAGGGTTTCAAAACTGCATTCTCCTTTATTGACGAAATAAGAACTCTCCTAAATTCATATATTAGTAATATTCTCTTTATATCAGGGGCGTGCGGTTGCATTTTTTGGGTGGGTAACATATAATATATATATATATTATATATATATAATATTATATATATATATATATATATATATATATATATATATATATATATTATATATATATAATATATATATATATATATATATATATAGATATATATATATTAAAATATATATATAATAATAATATATATATATATTATATA
>JABUQX010027715.1:20000-25477 GCA_015478945.1 Trachelipus rathkii | reverse complement strand
ATATATATATATATATATATATATATATATATATATATATATATATAATATATATATATATATATATATATACTATATAATATATATATAATATTAACTAAATCTGGAATGCCCAGCATCACAGCTATTTGTCATTTATTATTATTATTATTTTAAGTGAAGAAGGCTGCTCAGGTGACGAATGCATCTATGTTCCTATCTTTCGTTTCATGCATTAAATATATACAAAATATACATAGTTATTAAAAAAATATATACATAATTACATATTATGCCTTTACGGTACATAACGATAACAAAAATGACAGCAAGCACAATAACGACAACAATTTCTTTCTTTATCTTCCCCATGGTTGATGCGCAACATGCATCGGAAAAGGAATAGGTAAGTAGAAGAATATGACATACATCGAAGAAAAAACACCCCAGCAACCTCCCCACATACCCTTAAATGGGAGACCATCTAGACCCTGAAGCTTCACAATTACGTGACGGTCACTGTGGTATCTCGTCAACGTAAGAGCTCATCTCTCATGGGCAAAGTCCACAACCACTCCCCCCCCCCCTCCTCACGAAACTACACCACTTACTCCTATTATGCAATAATCCTCTCGCTTCTGCTAAATTCACATTTTTTCCTTTAGAAACTCTCTAGTTGACTCAATCCACTTTTTGTTTAGTCTCCCAACCTGACAATTACCAACACATTCACCTCTATACACCCGCTTAATCAACCGACAATCATCCATCCTTTTCATATGACCAAACTATCTTAATAAACACTCATTTATGCCTTTTTTTTTATACCACAAAGCTCCCTAACAAGATTATTTTTCATTTTATCAATTCTCACAATAAACATGCCCCTAAGATTATTCTCAGAACAGATTGCACCTTAGATCCATACCTCTTATTCAACTCCATAGTTCGCTACTATACATTAACACCAGTAACATACCCTAATTCAGAACCATAGTGCACTCAATAATTAGTTCCCTTGCATCCACCAAAGTTTTAATAGCACCAACCACCTTTCCGCCACTCAAAAGTTTCCTACTACTCTCTGCATCATCCATTTCCTTTCATCCATCATATAGGCTAAATATTTAAATTCCAATACTTGTTCTAGCTGATTACCATCCAGTATAATTTCACACTGCGGACTCTCCTCACCCACCATCATCACTTTACTTTGTTGCTGCCAAACCCATTTACCAATACTCTCAAACTTCTTCAGATTCACCACACAAAACTAAATCTTCCGCATACAATAAGCAGGGCACACCTTCCACTCTTCTATTTCCCCATCAGTCTAACACCCTCCCCTGCCACCACTACCTTCAATTCTTTCATTACCCCATCCATATACAAATTACTGCCTCACTCTACTGTTAATATTAAACCATTCGCTCTCCACTCCATTTATTCTTACACAAGCTTCACTATCGACATACATTCTTTTGATTCCTTTCAGAAGCCTACCACCAACACCATATATTACTAAAACATGCCACAGAGTTTCCCTTTTAATCCTTGCAAGTCAATTAATCTAAATACAAATTCTGCGTTGATTCTACTACCTAAATGCACCTCACTCTTCAACAATCAACCCTTCAGTTACCTGACTCATTCTTTCAACCAAAATACCAGCATATATCTTCCCTACAACGCTCAATAAACTAATTCCCCTATAGTTTTCACAGTTCCCATTATCTCCCTTACCCTTATAAAAGGGTACTATTACTGTTCTCCTCCAATCCTTCGGAATTACACCCTCCACGAACGCGTTGTTACACAAATTCCAGATCCAGGCAATCACAATCTCGCCTCCATTCTTGATCATTTCACCGGTAAATCAATCTCTACCTGCTGATTTGCCATTTTTCAACTTTCTCACTCTACTTATTTCATCCTCTCTGCTAATTACCTCACCCCCCCCTCCCTCCTAAAACACCTACTTCTTCTAACATCATCAAACCCACACACACATTCACCTCTTAATCATTACCAATGCTATGCAGATTTTCGACTTGCTCTCTCCACACTCCCCTTACATCTACCTCATCAGTCACAAAAGCACTATCCCTATTCATTATTCTAAAAAGATTCCCCTTACTTTCTTTATTAATCTTTCGCACTTTCTTCCAGAACAGCTTCTTATTCCCATGTAAGTCTACAATACTCCTCCTTCCACTCCTTCCGTTCATTTACCTCTTTTTTTTTCTCTCCTACGTATGCAACTTTTAGCCCTCCTCCTTTCCTACCTGTATATTTCCATACACCTTAATTAGAGACCTCATCATTGGCTTGTAGCACATTCAACCATGCCTCTTTTTTTTTTTTTTTTTTTACTTACTTTTTACTGCTCTCATCAGCTCTTCATTCAACCATTCACTATTGACATTATTACTTCCTACTACAAAACGATAATAATAATAATAATAATAATAACAATAATTAATAAATTAATAAAATAATCCTTATTACCATCATCATCATTAATTATAATAATAAATCCTAAGGAAGATAAAGATGTGCCCTTTAGTACTTCAATAATACCCCCTCCTTGAATAGGGCTCTCCCCGTGAGCGGTGGTGTTAACTTAGAAAAGGAAAATAGTTTTCAATATATAAATAAAAAGACCCAATAATAGATATAGGTGATTCCTGAACGTTTTTAGGGAAGATATTCCACTCAACGATGTTCTTGTATGAGATGGCTTTCCAAGATTTAGTTAGAGTGTATTATTCTGCTTTGTTTAGTGCTACTGATATTACTCGTTCTAACAGCTCTGTACAATTATATCAGTGAGAAGTTAAGTTGCACTCATATATTTTTGTACAATAATGTCAGTCAGAAGTTCATTTGTAGTTCCATTTATGACTTTGAAGAGTGTGTACATGCTGAAGTTTCAGTATAGTAGACTTTTGAAAAGTAGAGTTGTGTGCTCATAGTAATTACAGGACCTTACGATAGTAGCCGAATTATCTTTTTCAGCATAGTTGCCTGAGGTTGTAACAGGTACTCACTGGCGAAACCTCGTATTGACAGACAATAGGGTAGATGCGGATAGACAAGATTGTAGCAAAGATTTTTTAAAATATATATTTTTTTGGAACAGTCTCTAATCTTCAGGAAGGCATAGTTTGAATAGGATAGAGAAAGAGATGTTATCGTCTAGGACTGGGGTGTAAAATTGTAACATTAGGTATACTTTTGGGGCCGGATTAGAACTTCCTTAAATTTCACCCGATAGAAATCCAAAATGAATTGTTATAGTTATACCCTTCTTAATAGCGTATATACGTAATATAAATTTCGCTAATTTGATAAAAAAAAATACTTTTTCAGATAGGTATTCCTAATTTTACAGGGACTGAGAAAAATTACTTTACTCTTACTTCAGCTTTCACTATTACTACAGCCTCCTGAAACTTGAATCTTTGTCTTTTCCTCCAAAATATTAAACTCTGGAGATAGGCTACTGGTTGAAACTTTCATTATAGAATTTAGATGAGTGTCTGTTAGCCTTGAACGTTATTTTGACTTGCTAATGTTCATTTGAGAAAAAAATGTTAACAAAACATTGACATTATCTTGGCGGAGAAAATCTTCAACCTTAAATATTTTGGTCTCATATATTTATAAAATGTTTTGATATCTACTTCTAAAAACTTATTCTTGAGAGCTATATCACACTTCATTTCTAAAACTTCGATTTGAAGTTCTTCAGGGATAATGTCCAAATTAGTAGAAAAAGGATTTAGAAAAACATTAAATTTTTGTTTCACGTCATCAAAATCGGTGAACATTTTATTGAAGTCACTTTTATAATTAGAAATTATCCAGATGTATTTTTGAAAGGGGATTTCTTCATGATAGGGAAAATCTTTCAAAGTGGCAAAATGGAAAAGCTTTTTCTTTAGCATTTGACTGCCCCAAAGATACAATTTTATTCATATGCTTCGATTGATTCTGAAAACTGTTATTAACTTGACTTTACCTTGCAATTTTTTGTTCAGCTCATTCAAATGACCAGTTGTCATGTCAAACCATAACAGACAAATCCTGAATACATTCATTGTTATTTAGTTCAGGTATGTTTTTTCCTTTCATTTCCATGAAAATTTTCACTTCATAGAAGTGAAAAAAATCTTTTCAATACAGTGACCCTACTTAACCGATGGACAATGCTATGATGCAATCCATATGGAATATCATGTCATTCAAGAAGTCATCAAATTGTCGGTAATTTATAGCACAACTAAGAATAAAATTAACACTATCTACAACAATACCCATAACATGATTCATATTAAGGGCTTTGCAACAAAGCACTTCGCGATGTATAATCCAAAGCCATCCAAAGGGATGATGATCTTTATTCACAGACTGCAATTTTTATTTTAATCTGGAAATTACACCTAAATCACGCCCAATCATTTGAGGAATGCCATCTGCTTTAACACTCACCATTTTGCTCCATTTTAAATTTATCTAAGTAACCAATGAATGAAAAATAACATCACCTGCTGTATGGTTTTCCATAGGAACTAACTCCACAAATTCTTCCATAATGCACATATTCCTATCAACTCCTCGAATGAATTTGCAAAGTTGTGCTACATCAGTGATGTCAGTACTCTCATCAATAGCAATTGAAAATGTCAGAAAAGACTGAGTTTTATCTTGTGAATATAAATTTTAAGAAATATCCAGAATGCACCGTGCAATAAATAGTATTCCTTGACAAGGGAATATCTGAAAATGATTAACGCTTTTCGGACATATTATTTCCGAAGACTTCAATATACAATTTTAAATAAACGCACCTTTGGGAAAGGGCTTTGACGAAGTGACTATTCCATTCGATATGACATAGCTGGCACTTACTGAAGGATCACTATTTTTATTTAAATGATGAATTTGGAAACTAATTCTTCTTCTCTTTATTTTTCTTAGTGATTAGTTTTATAAAAGTCTTTGAACATTATACTCTTTCGCAACCCGCAATTTGTCTGTTGCAAATCAAAGACGTAGTCTTACCATTCGATTTGATATAAAAAAAAATATAAATATAAAATAAATATAAATATAAAATATATAAAAAATAAAAAACTATGATTTGTTCACGGTTCTGCATTCGCTAACAAACTTTCTTTGTTTTGACAATGGGATATATGGATAAAGAGAAATTTATAATATTTTGCAAGAGAATGAACGTATGAAATATACTTAAGCTTCATTTAATCACTACACGTCTCAATAACAAGAAAGGGAACTAGCCTAAATGGTCGACAAGCCATTAAAAAAATTTCAGAAGGTGTCCAAAGCGTCGACAGGAAAATGGTCGATAACATTTTCTCATAAGGTGTCCAAATCGTCGACACATCTTTTGAGATAAATCCATCCAGGTTAGGTTAGGTTAGGCTAGGTTATGTTAGGTTGTTAGGTTAAGTTAGGTTAGGGTATGTTAG
>JABUQX010027715.1:0-17500 GCA_015478945.1 Trachelipus rathkii | reverse complement strand
ATATAACATTACATCTAAAGAGTATAAACAATAACATACGCTTTGTTTGTAGGGGACATACTATTAAATATGCTCGACCTACCTCCCGAAGAGCGAAATAATAATAAACATTTACTTTATGAAAAAAATGCACGAAATAAATGTCAAAATTCATCGCCGTTTTCAAGGATGAAAAAGTATAGCAATTGTTTGCTTTTACAGCACCAAAATATATATATAATATATATATATATATAATAATATATATTACTATATATATAATATATATATATATATACTATAAGTTATATTATATATTTATATATATATATATATATATTAATTAATATATATATATATATATAAACTTATAAATTATTAATCAATTCAATTATCCTCTCCCTTAACTATAGTACTTACTTATACCTGTGTATAAGGAATAGGTTCAGTAGCAGCCACTACCACAACAACTACTCATTAAATTATTTTTTATATTCTCAACTACTACTAATTTAATGTCATTTGTGGGAAAAAGCCAAAATCTTGCCTAAATGAGAAGTTGAGAATCACCAGTGAGAATACTGGGTGAAAGGGATGGATGGGTTCCTAAATAATATTACTCTTTATTATATTCCCCAAATCCGATCCCTCTTGATTACTAAAATTAAGTTATAATTATAATTAACCATTTATACTTCGTATATATATACTTTGTAAATATTTATAACTTACCAATATTCAGATAGGTTCACTACTTATAATTAACTATATAATTATTTTCCACTTCATACCATTAGTTCAACAATCCTTCTCGATATATATATTAACCTGTAATCTTTTTAATACTCAGTATCTGATTCCTTCCGGTAATCCCCTCAAATCTAACGGGTTCCGGACTATCCCGGAAACTCAGTTCTACCTTCCAAAATTGCTACGAACCTCTACAGGTTAATTAAAAGGTCTTTTTCGCTTATTGGATAGCTCAAAATGATGTAATCGCTTGTTGCATCGACTTCGATGCATCACTAACATAATGACACAAGAAACCTAACATTATCTATGGGACACCGGGGTTGATCATCAACCCCTCCCTGCTTACTTCTTGGATCGTGGACACCGGGGTTGATCATCAACCCCGTTATCAATGGTGAGATATCACCTGGGCGTCGGTGGAATGCTCACCGAATATATATCGACACCTCACGCCAGCGCCCTTAGACTCACTCACCAGTTCATTCAAATCGGCGACGCACTCTCTTGACGCTCCATCGAGACGAGCTGCCTAACACACCTCTTCACATAGTGTCAATAATTACCTTAACTTATTGTGTTCACCGTCTAAATGTTAATGTTTAGAAATATGTTACATAGCAAATATTTAGTCTCACAGTCAAGGAACAACCTGATGAGACTACACAAGAGGGTGAGCGTGACCTCACCACTAGTGTATAAGTGCACCTAACAGATCATCCTGATAATTGTACGACCCTGAATGACACAACTCACCATTAATAGTTCCGTTGTTGATGAACAGCATAGAACCACATAATAATAGTTGAAGAGTATTTCACACCACTACCACCACTGCAGCCTCTCTATATCAATACTTATTGAATTCATAGAACGTCATAGATCTCACATCTCTGTACGTGTCGTGAAACTGTGCTCACTATATAACATACATTTATGTGTCGGCGCTTAGATTCACTTTGCCCATTTTGATGAATTTCTCCTCAGTGGGCTCATTCAGAGGACAACATATGTGTTTGCACCAATCCGCAAATGGGATGAGTATGTATGTAAAATAATATAACTTTTTGGTGTTCAATCTTCCAGTAATATGTGAGAGGTAATATTTAGATCTACTTGAACACTGCACTTGAGGAGGGTAATAGTAAATATATAATAAATACAATGTACTTCATACTTGCCCTAATTTATTTTTTATGTTTGACTTACTTGATCTTACAATATATATATTTATATTATATATTATATATATAATATATATTAGTACTATATATATATATATATGATTATATATATATATATATTAATATATTAATATTATATATATATATATAAATATTATATATTTATATTAATTAATATATAATATATATATATTTATATATATATAATTATTATATATGGAACGTTATATGATATAGAGGTGTTAGTTTCTAGTGAATAATTGTAAGTCATCCTGCTATCACGGACAACCCACACGTGTCATATCATAGCAGGCATGCAACAGACTAGGACTTATATGCAACTCAACTCATACTACTGATGCTGTGATTATAGTATAATGGTCACTCAAATAACTTATAAGTGATCAGTGTATTTTCATACACCTTTTTCATAGGTTATTACCAAGGCACTCCAATTAGTGCTCTAATCATCGAATTTATCCGCTATATAGTCATCCTAATATTTAATACAATGGCCCCTCTTATATAACTATTCATTAACCATTCTCATATCCGCCCTTAGTGAGTGACAATAATAAAAAATCACCTATAAATAAGCTATTATGTAAAATTTATTTATATATATATATATATATATTATATATATATAATATATAATATATATATTGAATAATTATTACATAGATATTTGATTAAATTTATCCTCATAAACACTCTCTTCCTTCGTTTAATCATTACGTCACACTCATATCACTACTCGCTACTACCTACTCATACACTTTCATAGCATCTTAAATAAACGCCATGATTGCCTAATCATTTATATAAAATATATGTATTTTATATTTAAATTATCACATTGTTCATTTAATTATAATATTAATATAATATATATATATAATCATTAATATATATATAATATATTTAATATATATATATATATATATATATTATTATATATTTATATATTATAATTTAATATATACTATATTATTTTTTATAATATATTATATATATATATTATATATTATCATAATATATATAGTTATTTTTCTGCCGTGTTTCTAGTACTATAATCACTAGTATATATGTAGTGATCGCTCACCTTATATTTTTAGCTATAGTTCTGCTTATGGTGATTAGTGTGAACGTCTTAGTGTGTTGACACTAAGCAGTGATTCAAAACCAAATACCAAAAAAAAAATTCAAAGAAAAATAACCATAAAATAACCATTAAAATGGCTCCTCAAAAAAAACTAAAAAAGCAATCAGGTCATAATAGCCATTTACTCAAATTAAATGAATAAAAATATAATAAGAGAGAGGAGGAGAGAGAGACTGAAGATAGAGTGAGGATAGAGATAGAGTGATGAGAGAAGAGTAGATAAGAGAGTAATGAAGAGAGTAAGTAGAGAGTATAATAGATAAGATTATAGATATGATAGAGGAGAGATGTGTTATAATTTACATAAAAAATGATATTAAGCCTCGCCGGTATTTGTACGTTGCTCATATTATAGTAGGACCGTGATTTATGAAGGTTTTCCCAAAATTATGTTATATCTAAATAGTGAGCCTATTGTGTGTGCTTAACGCGTCATTATTGTGTGTAATATTTAGTTTTTTATGTTAATGTGTAATGGTTAAGTATAGCTCACTGAAACCTGAAATATTTAATAATGAAAGGTGTGAGTGTGTATGCATTAAAATGGTAATATATGATTTAATTGTTTATGAATTACTATCACTCACATACTCAGTGTATATATAGTTTATATTCCCTATTATCATCATCATTATTTCTCCACTAATGACACTGAGAATAGTTTTATCAAGTTACTCCATAATTCATAATAAACTCCTATAAATATCGTTACAAGTCTATAAATGTAAGTTAAGCTATCGCTTTTGTCTCTGCGCCAGCACACGTCTGAATATCATTGAAATTAGCCGCCATGTTTTATAATTTAAATGGTGATAATATGATAGTAATTTATAAAAGGTATATATATATATATATATAGTATAACTTAATACTTAATACAAACTTTAATAAATACTTCTAACTTTAATCATGTAACTCTAAACTCATGTGATACTTAATACTCATA
The DNA here is from genome assembly GCA_015478945.1 of Trachelipus rathkii. NCBI lineage: Eukaryota > Metazoa > Arthropoda > Malacostraca > Isopoda > Trachelipodidae > Trachelipus > Trachelipus rathkii. The sequence goes on along the minus strand of JABUQX010027715.1, from coordinate 13,476 downwards.
TACTATAATTAACCTATAAACCATTACGCTTATAGGGCATTATTCATTAATATGTATTTAGAAAAATAGCTCATCTTTACTACATTTATAGTAAGTGTCCCCAAAATAATAGTACTTACTTATTTTATATATTAATTCTATTAATGAGATCATCAAGGCTTTACATTAGTATGTGTGAAATATAAAAAAATTGGCTCACAAATCTTGCCACATCACGTATATTTTAAGTCGCTCTTCTCTATCAGTCATTGCACCGGTCTCAATCAACTGTGATTTGCTCGTGTGCAGTCCATATGAGAAGTGCACCACTTCCTCACTACTGACGCCTGGTCGTGCACGTCGGCCAGCCAGCTCAATTAAAATGAATTATCGAAAAAAGTGTTTAACTACTCTGCTGTTTATCAATTGAGAATAAGAGAGAAACATACTACTCTCACTTCTCTCACTCTCTCTCTCTTCCAGAAAATATTAAAGCGGAGATTAAAATGTATTGATAAGCGCTATAATTGCTCATATTACTATTCTTAACGATATGCATGTTTATAATATAGAGTATATATCAAGTCATATGTATTATTACCACACAACAATCTAAACATCTACGTAAGGGAAAACATGTCCCAAGCCGCAGCAAGGTTTGTGGAAAGGTCATTATCAATATGTTAATATGTTATTGAATAAATTAATACTAATATGACATGTTATTTACCACTGTAAACATTATAATTATATAACCACTCATTACATATAAATATGCATATATATATAAATATACTATATCTTACCTTTAATAATATTAGACATCACGCTAAGCCATGTAATCATCAACTTATTTATATCTATATAGATTATAAGGAGAAGTAGTAATAAGATAACCCAATTTTTTATGTTGTTGATCTGTCTGCCACTGTCATGAGCTCATTTAAAAATTATTAAAATAATGTTATTATGAACCTGGTGTTGGCCGCTACACCTACATAGAAAAGCTTGAAATAGGAACAGAAGATACAATGAGATTTAAATATATATATATTATATATATATATATATATTATATATAATATAATTATATATAAATTTAATATATATATATATATATTATTAAGGCAAAACTGCATGTATTAGACGAATCTTAAACATTTTTAAATTTATTATTTAATCACGGACTAGTTGGTTATTACAAAACACCTATTTTCAAGGCTGAATGCATAATGAAAAAAATATAAAATAACATAAATAATAACATGTTAAACATGATCATAATAAATATATAATAGAAGAGTTCCTTCACTTATTTGGTAATATATATATAATAAAAAATAATATATAACTATAAAATAGTGTATATAGAGTCACTCTCAGCAGACAAATGAGTGACACGTTGTATCTTAGATCTTCATCTCTTCAAGTTGAGTTATAAGAGCTCATAGTAAAGATTTTCTTCAATTATTGAGAGAGGGCTTCTATGTTTCTATATACTATAGTAAATATATTTAAAGCATTCACAATAAATAACTTTCCATAATATCTTCAGCATTATCATATGGTTCACTTAAAATTTATTGATAAATATATTTGATCGATATATATTGATGAATTAATAACCTGGAATGATAATTGTAATTATATAATGTCGAATTATGAGTCGATGTAATGGAGATCCTCTTAAAAGTTCTAATTGTAGGATTACCCTATTGTGTATATCAAGCAATTCGTGTTTGAGTGAGAGTCATAATCTTAATATGGATATCTTTTCACTAATATTATATGAGTTAGATAAGTGCAATTAACTTACATATAAACAAATATTTAGTGATAAAATAACATATCTGAATTGATAACGCAACAACACAAATATGTACTCTCGTCTAGTAATTTCTATCTAACTTTCCTATAGCTAAGTAAAATTTCGACCGAGAGTGCCTACCTATACACTCTTATATGAAACAATTAAGATATGTGTATACTTTAATTCTGTAGAGTGTATGATATAACTCACATATTAATAATTATTAGTGGTTTATAAAATGACAAACATAATAACTAAATTCAAATATTATATTATAATATATATAAATCAGAAATTTTAATATTATTGATCATTAAAATAATTTATTAAAGTAATAAAATAAATTATAATTAAAGAAATATCTAAATAAATATAACTTATATATACTGAAAATATGAGTGACAAAATAAAAGTTTGTTAGTCAATATATTTTATAGTATATAGTTATATGGTATATATTTAATTAATGAGAACTCAGTGAGTATATGTGATAATATAGCTCATATTTTGGCTAAAATTATTTCAGTTTGCTTAAACATAATAATATATTATGATATGTGGAGTACACGAGCATAAAATAACTGTTAAGAGTGTTAGGTATATGAATCGTTGGAGAAATTCTTCCAAAAAGAACACTTATCAGATTAAAGAAAACCCCAAAATATTATGCAATAAATTATCTCTGGAAATTCTTCGTGAGTATTCAATATACTGCTCTACAGTGATTATCTCTGTTAATTCCGCTCTGCTCAAGAAAGTATAATTAATAATTAATAATAAAAAAAAAATAAAAATAAAATTATATAAATGTAAATTATATAAATACCAACACATTAAGAAGGAGAATGCTCAAAGGTATTTAATGAACTGAACTCTCATAAAACGTAAATAACGTAAATACCTAACCTAAGCGCATAAGGCGCAACAATGTTTTATAATAAAGGCGACTAAGCAAAGGCGCACAAGCCCATTCTCTCTGCTGATCCATATAGCCGCGCCTATGAAAACAGGAATATCAAAGTATTTATTATTTATCACCTTATAAGTTTATAACTTAGTAAATCAGTATGGACTTAAACTTGTTCAGCCCTAATAATAAAACCGTAGTTATTCATTTTTTAGATAATATATATTAATATTAATATATATTAATATATCATTAATATATCATTAATTTCTATGTTTATTAAGGATTCTATATATGACATATCCGTTGACATTACGATATATATATATATATATATATATATAATATATATATATATATATATATAATATATATATATATATTAATATTATATTATTATAGATATATATATATATATATTATAAATATATAATTATATATATATTAATTATATAGAGAGATAAGAGTATGAGATAAGATAAGAGAATAGTGAAGAGATAGATAATATAGTTACAGTAGTTCAGTAGTTCTTAACTACAAGTAAATTGGCAACTATGGCTCTGAGAGATATTATTGCAGAGAACTTCTTGTCACAGCACGAGATGCAGATACTGAGAAAAACTCGTGGAGAGAGAGGAAAGAATGGAGCACCAAAGGACAGTGGAAGAGGAAGGAGGACTGTGTAGATAATTAGAGTTATATGAGGTGAGTATTTTGAAGATTACAAGAAATGAAGATAGATGCGATTATTTCTTCCTATCCTACTCTACTCTGATGAGCTGATTTAATTCATTTACTACGACACTCAAGTGATTACTTATAGTGCAATAGCAGATTAGCACTCGGCGAGCGGCGGAGACGGGTCAAGACACGAAATGTGCTCACGTGATATTGTCGACCAAATTTAATAGGCGCTAGAGACGTACCAGTCCTCGTGCCATGCTAGGCGCAGGCGCACTCAAAATAATAATATTTCATTGGACAGAAGCACGTCAAGCATAGTCGATAACGAATAATCCATTTAACCGTAAACTTTACAAATTATTATAGAAGCCAATATAGCTGAGCGAGTAGATAAGCTATTTAAATCAATTATAGTACTTTTTATATACTATAAATAGTGGAAATAAAGTGATATTTTGTTTTAAATTATCTCTATAGTAGATAATTAACAACTCTTGTAAATGAAATATATATTATTAAATATTGTATTATACTAGAGGTGAAATATTTTAATATGTTTTAATAAAATAATATAAATAATAAATAATTTCTACACTTCTTTTTATAAGGGTGGATATATATGCTATAACTCTGACCTCTAACACCTTAACTTTCCCAGTCATAGGGACACGCTCACTCTCTCATCTCATACCTGATATATACTAATTATATATTATATTTAATATATATATATATATTAATATATATATTAATAATATATATATATATATTATATATATATAATAAATATATATATATATATATAATATTAAGATATATATATATATATATATAATATCATAATATTAATATATATTATATATATATATAAATATATATAATATTATAATATTTATATATATATAAAGTATGAATATATATTATATTAATATATTATATTAATCAATTTATATTAAGGTTGTATCTATGTGCCCATGTTTAGTTGTGTTAATAATATAAAAACAAGTAAAGTGAATTGAAGTAGTTTACTACAAAGAATTTAATATATATATTATATATATATATATATATTATATATGATGATAAATAATTATATATAACCCTATATATGTATAAGCCACAGATAAATAGTGAATAAGAATATATGATAGCGATTTATTTTAAGCTACGATAGATATGCAATATCTGTAAATGATCCAAGCATTACTATGAATATATATCGATATAATGAGGACAGAGAAGATACCTAGCACTACTATTTTGTGTAGACATTATACTACTAATTATAGTTGCCTTATGTGAAGGAAGTTCTTATACACAACGGTAATAGTGTCTAAGATCAGTAAGACGAGACTGATAACATTACTTAATAAATAAAATATAAATTCATTATTATTTATTATCGGGATATTTTTTATTTAATGGTACACAAAAATTGAAATATTCTATTTTAATATTTATTTTCATTTTAATTACTAAATATTGCAGGATATTACGTGATATAATCTCAAGAATCAAACTATTTCATTTTGACCAATATTTTAGTTATAATATATTAATTATATATATATGCCAAAATTAAAAATGTAGCATAATAAAAAAAAGAAATATAAGTAAATTTTTTAATACATTCACAATAAATACTTAGAAGAGTGAAGCTGGGTTTCTCCAAAATGTCGTCGAATCATATGAAGAAATCTCTTCGAGGTCTTAGTTTAGCAAGGGACTAGAATACCCCCTTCTACCATATTTTATTATTTTCATGATAATTGAGTGATATGATATTTTTTAATGATAAAGAGATACTGGGACTATCTGACCTGCAATCTCCATCTAAACTTTGCTCTCTCAGTGCATATGTCAATGCCTTGCGTGAATACCACCTCTCTCCTCATATTTCATCCTTCTCTCACCCGCGTTCGTTAGGATCGATCCTGGACCTTAGCAGATGAGCTGTGGATTGAGTGTGAGATTGACCATATTCGTCCTCTGCACGAACGGTCTGACGAGCACAAAGAGGTGGAAACTCGTCTGGGTGAAGATGAAAATACTCTTATCTATAACTGAGTCTATTACAACGACCGATCTCAATGTTAAACTATAACTACACACATTTGGTCCTCACGGCGGTTCTCTCGCTCGAAGCTTCCTTATGGACGAGCCACGAACAAGATTTCTTCATGTATTGATTCGACGCGAGCACTTTCGAGTGAACGCTGTAGTCTTACACTATTCATAATATTTTGATGTTATAAATATTCTCTCTCATTTTACACTTTCTTTATAGTTTGCTCTATTTATAAATATTATTATAGCTCGATTGTAACTGTACTCTCTATGTGAGAGGAATCCTGGATCAAAAGAAATGTTGTACTCGAAATACGTAACTCTACTATGCAATAATTAGATTTCTAAAACTCAGAAATATGATATTTCTACCAATTGTATAGTGAAGTTTACTCTCTCCATCTAAAGAAAGATCTCTCGAAGAGTAAGCAGATTGAGACATAGTTGGATATTTTTTTTATTTAGTCTAATACGCTCTACGGACGAGATCAAAAGAGAACCGCAGATAACTTCTACTGCTCCAGAAGAGCAATTACTAACAGTTCCTTCCGCTCGCACGTCGACACGTAGGGCCAACAAGGTACCGCGCATGGTGAGGGAATACTAAACCCGGGGCATAGCAAAACTTTACTGTACTTTTAAAAATAGTAAGAAACTGCAAATGGAACCGCAGCTTTAAATTTGTATAAATGACAATAATATAATTACCTCTCACTCTCCTCAAATGTAAACATATTACACACCACTTCTCCTATAAGTAGTCACTCACGAATTCTCTCTTTGTCACTATCAAGTCATAGATGAGCGTGATTGCTGATCTTCCTCTCTTTACTCAGAACACTCACTACGCTACGTTCAATACGAGTAGCCATATAATATATACTTCGCATGTGATACCTTACTCGCGTCTCTGAATTATTTTTATACTCCAAGAAAGTATAGCATTACTAATATTCAGTACCTCCTGAGCTCGCACATCGAACTGATAAGGGCCAAATCAATATAGTTAATATATAATAATATATCACGCGCTATATGTGTAAATATATAATACCTAATATATAATAAATTATTCACCATCGTCACTACTATATATATATATATATTATAATTAATATACTATATATAATAGTATATATATATATATATAAATATATGAGTACCTTGTTTGGCCCTTACGTTCGAGTGCTCATGACGCGGTGTGTAAAGAACTGTTTATAGTTAAATGCTCTTATACTATAAATTGCGTAACTAAGTGAGAAGTTAGTTTCTCGGTTTCTTCACTACTTTTGTCTCGTCGTATAGCGTATATATATATAGTATAAGTGGTATCATAATACACATGCTAATCTCATCAATTGCTATAAATAGGTATCTATAGGATCGTTTCCTTAATCATATATATAGGTGTAAAATAATACAGTTTGAGGAGTATAGGATAATTATTTATACAAATTTAATAGCTCGCTCAGTTACACATTTGCTAGTTTCATTACTCATGGTAATATATAATAATAAAGATTGTCACTCCACCTACCTCGTATAGTTATTATAAGGTTATTATTAATTATCACCATGCGCTATATAATATATATTATGAGTACCTTGTTTGTCCCTTAACGTATTTTGAGTTGACTCAGTATGCGAGGTAAGTATAGGAACTTATATTAGTTATAAATGCTCTCTTGGATCAGTATATATGACAGTATTCTACTAGGTTTCTACTTTATATAGTCTTCATCGTTATGATACGTTAGTGAGGTTCATAACCATCTGCAGAGACTCTGGGTCCACTGTTCGATGGAGGGTTCGATGCCAACGGCGCACACGCCGCCTGCTGCCTATGCCGCCAGAGCTTTCAGCGGTACCAGCACGTCGCATAAGTCGAGCCCATATTGTGTGTTATGTGCACATCGCGTCACTCTTTGAGCCTAGCGAACTTTATCGTAACGGGTTACTCTAGGTGGCATGATTTTGTATAAATTTATTTGACAAAGTAATACTTATTTAGTGTACTCAGTATAATAAATAGCATAGTACTTATATATATAAGGAAGAATAAACGCATTTATAATTATATTTTTGTAATTTAAAACACCCGTATAATAAAATACTAATATATCTATCACACGTGTACCTTATCCTCCAATCCTAATATGTCCTATGCTGTGTCCATATGTTTTTCCCTCATGAGAGTTCAGCCACGAGTCGCGTTTGAGAGAAGTTGAAATTTTCAGAAGCCATAGTTGCCAATTATTATATTTGATGTTAATAGAACTATTATATATAATATATATATATCTAGAGTTATATATATGCTTACACTCCCACCTTTCACTGACCTGGTAACGTAGACTGACTAATACTATTCATAGGCATTAGTAATTCACATATATATAATTTTTCATAGAATATTAATGTCTTTCATAGCCGCAGTTAAATTCACTAGAGATACTAGGGCATTAGGTCCCAATCAAAATAATGTTTGCCTCTACTACCTGTATTCTCTCGCCATCTTACTTGATCTCCAATATCTCTATTAATAATGATCCTCCATATTAATATTTTCAATAGGATTTAAATACTACACCCTTTAGGTGGCCCATGGTAAAACTATGTGAATATATGAATTACTGTCATGATTCAGATAAACCTTATTTGTCATGAATAAAACTTATACCTACGCTAATGATGTGCACGGATACTATTATGTATCGTGAGAAGTTTCTTACACTGGTTTTTACGTAACTCGAATGATACAAGTTATATGCTCATATACTCGCTTCTAGAGTATCTGAGACCTTTCGATTAAAGGATTGACTCTAATATACACATGCATCTTGTTTGTTCGTTAGCGCGCATAGATATAATATATATACACTGAGTGATGACTTATCTGTCTCTCGTAGTGGTCTATATCATCGTAGGGATGTCTCTCTGGTCTCCTCTCATTGCGCCTTAGGTTAGTAGGTTTCATGTTTAATATGGTACTGTTATTCTCACGCGTTTACATGCTCCTCATACATTAGCGGAGTACTCTATGTGACAGTCAGTTCTCTATCCTTTCTATGTGTTCTTGTTTTTTTCATAATAATATTACGTTGAGTCACTCTGTTTCATTTGGTGTTTTATGTTATTATCTTGTCTTTGAGAATGTATAATAGTAGGTGTTCTCACCACGATTTACTCTGAAGAGCGGAGTTGTACATTTATAGATCTTGGTGATGACACTCACCTCTATGAGGTTACCTCCTACATATAAAATGTTTAATTTCGTGTTGTTACTAGTGTTTCTTTGTGAACGAATAACGTGGATACCGTTCTTCGCTGACTGAGTATCGCTATCGGTCGTAGTGCTTGCTTCACTGCCTCGATATGAATCCGGGTGATGTATTCCATAAGAGTTTCTTCATATCTCTACTTAGAATTTGATTTATATCTCAAGTAATTGACTTATTACATAAGTACTGTATATGCCTAGCCGTATATTGAGGTATCTTATCTAATATTTGTAAATGTGAGATTTATCTACTCTAGGTGACCGCTGAATGTAAAATATATTTCTACTGATCCCATTATATCTTGGTAGTTTATCCGTGGTCTAACCTAAGCTTTGAGTAACTCGATTACTCACTACAAAATTATACCCACCTACTCCCTATATATATCTAGCAAATAACCTATCATCTTATACATGAGTCTATAGATAACGTGTGAGGATACCTCAGATACGGTCACTCTTTTGCGATTTTGAATTCATTACTTATTAGTCCTCGGATTCAAACATAAGCTATATATCCTTCCTCACCTTATATATATATAATATTAATCAAGTGTTTCTCAGCCATTTTAAGGTTAGTACCTTAATTTCATAAATAGTTAATTATAGTAATTTGAGTTAGCTCAAGCAAGATTCTCACTTTAAATGTATATAAGAGTATAGGAATCTGCCGGTGTGTCTTCTGTTATCTTTCATATCGCTCTCTCAAATTAATATATTGAAATGTATAAGCATTATGATCTAGTAAGCTATAGGTCTTACTATCGTTAGATAGGTGAATTTATTAGATCTCATATATATCAAAATTAGAATCTCAACTTCTGCCTAACACCCGCAAATAGACGTTGAGACACCAAACGGCCACAGACGGGGTATCCTCTTCACGACACAATTAGAACTACTTAAGACAGGACATCCCATCATCGACAACCCTATTACTCGACCAATTCACATATAATCATTCTATCTCAGGTTATAATTACATACATATATCGGAATTCAAAATAAATTTCTAAAATTTAAGTAACCATGTGGAGAAATGCTGTATAAGATATTTGGATGTTTTGGTATAAATTTATTAATATTTGGAACTATAATGCAAGCTCCTCATCATTAAAATGATAAATCACTACAATTAATATTATAACTTATAAGGTGTGAAAGTATTTGAATTCTTTATTTTTTATGTATATGCTTACTTTAATATATACTAAACTATTTGTTATATTTTTTATATATTGTTTTATTTATTGCAATAAATAATAAGGAATGCAACTATTTATATTATTTATATATGAATTCATTTTAATACTCTAGTTTATATTAATTATTGTTTTATATCATTATGCATCAGCCTTGAAATGGTGATTTTGTAATAACCCTCACGTAAACTAGTCGATATTTTTAATAATAATAATTTATAATAATGTTTTAATAATCATTATTCTTCAAATTGTATATTTAAGCACTATATATAATATATTATATATATTATTATAATTTAGTAATATATATATATTATAATTTAATTATATTAATGTATAAGTCATGTATATATGTTCCTAATTTGTATATATTATATTCTAACGGAGAATTTAACCCTATTACTTTTCTTTTGAGTACATTCTTTCTCTTGATACCTAATATTTGTTATCTTTGGTATATATATATTATATAGATATATTATAATATTAATATATATATATATTATATATATTAATATAATATATAATAATATTAATATTTATATATAATAATATATATATATCTATATATATATATATAATATTGGCTTATTCATTTATTATCAATAACGTTGTTTTATATCATTTTTCTGTATAACCACTGAATATATTATGTTTCTCAATATTAAATAATAAATAAATAAAACACTTATATTATTAACTCATTTATAATCGACTCAAATTGATTTTGGAATATTTAATTAGAGTATCTCGGAATAACGATATCGTTGAGATGTTAACTCTCAAAGAGTTACTCATTTGCTCTCATTATTGTTTTTGGGGTATATCCCGACTAACGAATACTGTCCGGGACGAGGCACTAAGTCCAGCTCCCTAAGGTTGTACGGTGCTCTCAGGGGAGTGCGGGTTGCGCAGTAATACTTACATCTCGGCTCTAGGTGGGACTACTCGGGGCGGGACTTAATGTGCCCCCCACATTCCTTCGTAGATGTTAAATATAAAGAATAGGTTATTCCTCTGAATTACACCCCAGACTACATGTAGGATGCTATTTTTTGGGCGAGCTTGTTAGATTATGTGAGGAGGCTTTTCCTTCGACACTATTTCATTAAACCACGGAGTGATGAAACGCTCTCTACTATCCTTGCAACTCGTGTCTCTCAGCGCTTACTGCTGTCATCGGTGCTCCACAGCTATAGTAATAGGATATGGAGTTTAAGTGAGCCTCTCTAAGTTTTATTAGTGGGGCTATCTAATGTTAAACTCGGATATCCCGTTTTACTCAAGTAACTACATATTGCCATCAACACTCTGTCTCTCGAGAGAATTTATAACATAAGCACACATTCTATATTTAACTTTACTTTTTCTGATTAGAGGCGTTTATCTCTTAGTAAATCTCTCGCAACTCTATCATTTATTAATTAATCGTCTAGACCGATTATTTTTGGATAGTGATTTAATTGTATAATAATTGTAGAATTTTGTGGGCTCTACTCTCTTCTTGTAAATTTTAAAAATATATTTTGTGATTTCTCTTACATAAAATTTACAGAGTGAGTTCTTAATAATACGATCAAACTAAATAGTGTATTGATATTAGATATAATTATATGAGAGGTAATATAACTTACCTCTGAGATTGTAATGCTAAATATCATTAACTTATCCTCAATATTTATATTAGCACATACACTCACAACCCATTACCTTATTTAATTTTACATAGTACTAGTTTATGGTATTATGTAACCAATCACATATACTATATAAAATATATAATATAATCTATAATTATGATACCACAACTATATGCTGCATAGTTGCTAACACTAAGGCCTACTTCTTAAGAATAAATTAATTTTTAGAAAATATTATCACTACATAATAATACTATAATATTATATATATATATTAGTTATACTATCACTATTAAATAGTACTCACAAATACTAGGTGGCTATATAATTGAAATATATTAATGCAACATGCAGAGGAGGCTGGACTACCTTAGTGTCTAAATTTAAAAAAGAATCCTATTGACTTCTTGTTCTCTCTGTCCAAATTTTTGGTGATTAAATTTAGACTTTTTGATCATATCGTCTGCAACACACTTTAAATCACAATCCTTAAATACATTCCAGCAGTTATTATTTTTACCTTCAATACATATATTCATAAATTATCTCCCTCTCTTATTTTAAATTTCTCTCATCTCCTTCTCACTCATCCCTCTCACTTCTCTCTCTTCTATTCATACTCTTTTCTACAATATCATCTTTATCTTCTGCATACTCTCTTTAGTTAAGTCCTCTTTCAGCTTGTTGTCTCGATTATATCTGATATGCGTCTAGATTTTGCAGTAGTGTGTGTCTGATATGCTTTATTTGTGTTAGTCTCGATTTCTCATCAATTTGGAATCAAAAATAAAAATATAACGAGCTGACATCACAATTTTCTCTCTTCACTTTGATAATTTTTTCTTATTTGTTTCGTTCATGTTACTGCAAATCACTTCTACAGAGATATACAGCCACCACATAAATATTATATATATATATAATATATATATTATATATATATATTAATATATATATATTAATATATATTAATAATATATTATATATTATATAATATATATATATTAATATATTATATATTATATATATATATATATATATATATATTATATATATTATAATATATATATATATATAATATTATATAGTAATTGACGTCAAAGTGATGATAGTATTAAACATATAAAATATACATTTATTTTAATAATTAATTATGCACTGGTCTAACTTTGTAATATAGATGCGTAGAATAAAGCTATAATAGGGTTGTGCGGGTGGATGTGACGCTCGATATATTTACGGAAGTTATAGTAGAGTCGAAAGTGTTTAGGATAATATATATTCACCAAATCATTATACCTGATATCTTCAGACATATACGATATATTATATATCATATATATATTATATATTAATATATTATTAATAATATATAATAATATATATATATATATATAATAATATATGAATTATATATTATTATATATTATATATATATATATAATTTATATAGTATATATAATATATATATATATATATATATATATAATATATTATATAATATAATTATATAATATATATTATAATGATATTTTAAACCCAGTGTTAGGTACCTAGTCATCTTTTGATGACTCTCAGTTAGTGGGTCCTGTACCAGTGATTTACAATAATATAATATATATATATATATAATATATATATCTATATATATTATAATATTATATATATATATATTTATTATATTAATATATAATAGTTATATATATTTATATATATATATATATATATTATATTATAATATATATATATAATATATTTATATTAATATAATATATATATATATATATTAATTAATATATATATAATTATATATAGTAATATATGAAGTGAAATAATTAGGATACGTTTATAAAGAGGTAGGCAGTATGTATATATATAGATAGGCATTGTATTTTATTTATAAC